>CAMOHE010054545.1:26916-101369 GCA_946598075.1 Artocarpus hirsutus | reverse complement strand
TAGCCAATTTCCTTTATTATTGATGAAAGACCCTTCAGATTGACCATCAGATTTAGAGAATCCAGCACGATTGCTAGATGATTCTCTTTGGTTTAAATCATTCCTATCATCGACCCCATCAGTAGGTCTCATTCTTGGGTCTTTTCCATTTTCCGGCCATTTATCCCGTGCTGGGTCATCAAACTCTCGCCGTCTGTTCCGAAACTTAGTACTGAATGTTCCATGGGAATCATCGGACTGGTCATTTCCTATGCGGCTTGGCCTTCCCTTTGGATCTGCATTCGTTTGATCTGCTTCTTCCTCATTATTCGAGCTTGAAGAGTTGAGATATCTACGAGGAACTACAACTTCAACAGGCAAATCACCTGAATCCCTTGTTTCTAGTTTCTGAAAGAATTCCGGGTTTAACTCTTTGTCAGTTAAGGCAGGCGCTTTCTTCTTCAATATTACAACCGCCTTGTCAGGAATACCACCAGCTTTCGCCTTAGCATCTGAAGTAGGAGAAGAGCCATTAGATAAGTCCTTTGCCGATGACTCTTTTCTCTCAACCTGCTTCGAATTTTTCAGCTCGTCCTTTTCTGAAGTCTCAGTGGGCTGCTGATTTTCTTTATACCAAATATTACCAGAAAATAAATGATTCAATTAGAAGCAAGGGTCTCACAGTTGGAAGATGATGGCAAATAAAAAAATAAAAAACAAAATGAAATAAACATGAACGAAAACAAAAACTGTGTGCCTACCATGAGTAGAGGCTTTCTGTTCTTCTGGAGCTCCATCTCCCCCTGCAAGATTTTTCCACAGTTGCAATGCCTCTGCCATGCTATCTCTCACAGGTTTTATCTGTGGACGAACCGGTTCTAATTATTGGATGCTGATGGCAGACAAGGCAATTAATTTTGAACATTCCTCTCTCTATCATGTTTAATACTTATCTCAGTGCTTCTTACCGTCCACAAACAATAAGAAGTCCGAAAAGGGACAAGATGTAGTAAGAAATTGAGCGCATTCAAAACCAGTAGTGATTGGCCTTTCCATTTAGGAATGACATTATGCTCTCAGAAACATCATACCTTCATTCTAGACTATTAAGTGCTTGATTGCATCATCTAATTCCAATATAGTTGACCTGATAGCCTAAAATAGCATTCTAGGAGAATCCTTTTAATACCAGGATGTTGAAGCTGCGGTTCCCCGCCAAAAAAGAAAATAAAAAATAAAAAAGCCCCTCAAATTCTGATGTCTCTTTTTGTCACCTTTCAGCAAGAAACAGTTTTAGAATTTCTCATTATTGAGAACTTGAAGTCCTCAAGAAATTATTGGTATCTGCATCCTTAAACAAGAAAAGAAAAAATCTACCTTATCGAATCGACAAGCCTCGAGTGCAGTCAACGTGGAAGCACCCCCATCTGTAATTAAGTTACTTGAATACAATGCCAAGGATACTAATGCGTCGGCTGCCGCTTTACGTGTTGCCCAATCCGAACTCCCAAGGCATTCATGAATACTTTGCAATAGATTATCCAAGCTCTGTGGCGCAATTGCTCCCCCCTGCAACATTTAAGCATTAAGTTATTCACTGCATTCATGTTACTCACATAACAACCACAATAACTAAATTTGAAATGCCAAATGGTACAAACATCTATGCATGAAAATTTCACATGTATGCTTGGAAAAGAAATGAAATGATGAAAAGGAGAATATTGGAAAGCTTGGAAAAGAAAATTCTACCATATAAGAACAAATGTACAAAACAGGAAATGGAGAAGGGGCAAAAAAGATGAACCTTTTCATCTATATTTTTCATATGCCAATTCTCAAAAACCCTTTAACCCTCTTAGCAGGCTCAAGTTCTGAACTTGAGCCCCAGCCAAACCCCAAAATCATCAAGGAAAATGAAACCCATGTTAATCAAACAATGTGGGAGCAAAGCAAACAACAGGCATGACTTTTAAACTGACCCCCTAATGGCTATCAACCTTTTTTATAAATCAGTATGTTCTAACAACAATTTACACAATAAATTCACTATTTGCATTTGAACACCCCTACGCTTCCAGCAATCCACGTATGAACGATCTCAAGACAATGTGCATGACTATTACAACCCTAAAAGAACAAAAGGACCAAAAATTCACACATACGCAAGATCCCATCTATCTTAACAAGAATCAACTCAATAGATTTACTACTTGCATTTGAACTCCCTGCCATTCCAGCAATCTGCATTCAAAGGATACTAATTACATGAATGAGCTCAAGACAATGTGATTGTGTGCATAGTTATTACAAATCCAAAAGAACAAAATTGACCAAACAGTTGCAAAAATTTCAAAACACAGACATTGACACAAATTTAGAACTAGATGCTCAGAGGGTCATTATCCTTTTACATGTACTGTAAATTCATCATTTTTACCATAAACCCCATCTATGTTTAACAAGTTCAAGACAATGTGCATGACCACCACTAATCCAAGAAATACACAACACCCCTCAAAATTCAAGCGAAAAACTAACTACTGCCCCAATGCAGGGTCAACCTGCAGATCGATCTTAGTCAATAGAACACCATTATGTTTTCATAAGGGTGTATTAGTCTCTTCAATAATTTATTTTCTTAAACCCTGTCTATCTTTAACAAATTGCAGACAATGTGAATGACTACCACTAATCCAAGAAATACACAGCACCCATCAAAAGTCAAACAAAAAAAAAACTAAAAAACTAACTATTGCCCTGAAGCAAAGTCAACACGCGGATCAATCTTAGTCAATAGAACGCCATTATGTTTTCATAAGGTGTATTAGCCTCTTCAATAATTTATTTTCGGTTGCCCAAGTTATACCCAATTTAGTAACAAAAATCACAGAGAGCTCCGTTCTCTTGCACTCCTGTTTCATTATAGCAAAATTTCTGTATCCACTGAAAATGGACTTAGCTTTCATATTAAGCTAGCTAAACCACTATAAATCTTATGTTGTTTTCTTATCTTCTTCGTTAGTAAAAGATTAGGGCTTAATCCATAACAAACCAAATCAAATCCAATCAAATAATCCTCATCTTTGCAGCAACATAACAAAATAAAATTGAGAAAAAAAAAGGAAAAACCTGAGACAAACTGGAAACAACAGCCAAAAGAGCGGCCTTGGCGAGGAAATTGGGGCTGTTGAGGAGCTTGCAGATCCTTGGGCACAGCTTCTGGAATGCCGTGACTGGCGGTTCGGCGGCGCACTCCACCATCTTCGCCATACACATCGCCGCACCCGATTGCACCCCCTTGTTCTGCTCCCCCATCGCCTCAAACAGCGGCCTCACAAACAGCGCCACCACCGCCGCCCCGCCGCCATTCTCCCCTCCGTTCCCCTTCAAGTACAGCCCCGACAGCGCCCCAATGGCGTCGCGGCATGCGTCCCTGACGGTGGAATCGGTGTCCTTGAGCCTCCTAACCACATGGGAGATCATCTTGGTTAAATGAGCGGCCGCGGAGTCTGCGTGGGCCGCGCAGACGGCCGATAGGAGCCGCAGCGACTCCTTCTTGACGGCGGGCTTGGGGTCGGTGGAGGAGGCGTCGTAGAGGCAGTTGAGGAGCATCGGGATGCCCTCTGGCGAGAGGGTCTGGATGATCTTCTCGAGGTCGTCGACGGCAATTTGGTGGGTGTCGCGGTCGGAGAGCTTCGAGAGGGAGGTAAGGATTCGCTGCTTCAGCTCCACCATTGCCAGGTGGGACGACAGAGAAGACGACGTCGATGATGAGGACAACGAAGATCTTGATGCTGAAGCCAATGCTGATGATGACGATAATGGAGGATGGTTTTGGTTTTGTGATGTGGGTTTGGCCGGCTTTGTTGTTGAAGTGCTTCTTTGTGAACTCATTTTGGTGAAATGTAGGTTGTTTTTTGTTTCAGTCGGTTTTTGAGGAAGAGAGAGAAAGAGAGAGGAGAGAGACAGCGAGTTGGAGTGAGAAGCAAGGAGGGTGAGTTTTAGTTGGCAATCATTGTGAAAGGAAAATGGGAACTTGCAGAGGAATGAGTGAGATCTGAGAGAGAGAGAGAGACAGAAGGGAGGTTTTTTCTTGTGAAAAGAAAAGGGCAAAGGACAAATCAAAATCAAATTAAGTAACGGGTTTGTTTTTCAAATTTTATGTGCAGTTAAAGGAAGAAAGTGCTTTTTGTGAATTAATTTTTGAAGAAATCACAAATTGCCCGCATATTTTTGTGCAGAATTTTAGGGCTAATGTACCCACAAAATTTACAACACACACGATGCAGGATTATTTTTAGTTGTAGATCAGATCATATTCTACTAGTTGTGTAAAATAATCTTTTTCTATCCTAAAAATTCTTATTTGTATTCTATCAAAGTGTTGTTATATTAATGTTTAAACTAACTTTTCAATGATCTAGTATATGACTTAATAAAGCACTTTTACTTGACCTGTTACAACTTTTTAACATGGATACTCGTAAAACAAACTGTTAAAAGTTTTAATTTAAAGCATGACAATATGTTTTAAGTAAAGTGTAACAAATTTTTGATAATGGAATTTGAAAAAATTACTCATATATTTTATAGAAATATTACATATTCTGTCATATTTTTAAAAATTGTATTTGTTTATATTATATTTAAAAAATTTTGTATCATATTGTCATTCATATTATATATTAAATTACACCACTGATAAATAATGTGGCATAAAATAAATTTGAATAGATTTATGGAAAAAAAACCCTTTTGTCATTACATTACATGCATTCAAAAGTGAGGCATCTATTGGTTATGCTTCACGCCACACGATATAATTTTTTAACTTTAAAAATTTATAATATAAAAAGAAAAAAAATAGATAATATTTTAGTAAACCATACACATACAATTATCTAAAATATAAGTTAATAAAGGACTGTTTGGTCATTTTCCGCCCTCTCCCCAGTTCTTCTAAAAAATTGATAACTTGATTAGTAAACTTGCCTATTTTATTACTTAAATGAAAAAGCCAACGTAACATTAATTTAAATAAAAAATCTAATTTTTAATAAGGATTTAAGATTAAAAGGGTGTTTGGCAGTTCCCACCACAAAATCAGTAATGAACAGTAAAAAGCTCTCACATGCTACAGTAACAATAAAAAAAATTGTTACAGTGTAAAGTTCTCATATGCTACAGCAAAAGTGGTTCTCACCACTGGTTCCCACCACCTTCCAAACACCCTATAAATGGCCAATTTTATATCTTTACTTTCTAGTAAATGGCTCACCTTTTTAAAATTAGACAAATTGTCACATTAGTTCAATATTAAGTGACATATAGAGTGCTTTGAGAGAGTGGTTCAAACTAAAAATATCGATTTGAAAATTATAACACATAAGAGTTTTATATTATAATAATTTTTTTATTTTTTACTATAACGAGTAAAAATTTATACTTTAGTCAGTTTCAACTGAAATGTCAAACGATCGCTAATATAGCAAAATGCCAAAAATGTCGCTGTATTAATTGCCATTATTCCAAAACCTAAGCATAGCAGTTGACCTTCCTCCATCTCCTATCCCTTCTGTCTTCTTCTCTCTTAAAAAATAAAATAAAATTTGTTGCCATCTCCCGCATTTCTCGCTCTCTCTGCATTTACATCTCTCTTTGTGAGTCTCCATCTCTCTGCGTTTGACCTCGGACTTGCCTCTCCCTGTTGAGCCACAGCGTTGTTGTGCCATATCTCCAACACCAACACACTGCTAAGGAAAACTATGATTTGTTATATAGTTGTTTCTTCTTTACTGATTATTATTATTATTATTATTATTATTATTATTATTATTATTTGGCTTCTCCGCATTCAATGTTATTTAGTTCTGCTAATCAATTTATGGTTCTTCATCCTACTGGGGGAAGAAGAAATCAACGCCGTTGAAGGGGGTAAAGCTGAAAAAATAAATTTTCCTTCAAATGCTTTTGTCATTCCCCTAAATCAATCAAGGGTTAATTTCACTTTTAGCCCTTAAATTATACATTTTTTTTCTTTTTAGCACTTGAACTTTAAAACATAGCAAATCACACCTCTAAACTATTTAACTTGTCCTATTTTGGCTCCTAAATTTTAAATTACAACAAATCAAACCCCTGAAGTATGAAACTTGCCATATTTTGACCCTTCAATTACTAAATCCATTAAAAATATTAATAAATTGAGCCATGTACACCTAATCGATAAATTATAAATTGATGGTCGACATTAAATATTTTATAATTGGATTTCATGCTTCTTAGACCTATAAATAAGTCATTTCATAAACAAATGTACGTTTTTGTTAACTTAAAATTAATAAAAATTTTGAAATTTTTTTAGTGATTATTGAGTTTACTTAAATGAAGTATTCATTATTGTGTTAGTTATGTAATTTTCAACTCTAAAATTTAGTCATAAAAGTAACAAATATGTTGTGCAGTAGTATTTATGAGTCGTTTTTATTAGGAGCCCACATATCTAAGTGTTTTTTTCTTATTTGTTTATTTTTTATTTTAACTCATTTTAAATCATACGGTGGAAAAAATTTATTAAAACTTCTTGAGTAAAAAAATAAAAAAAAAAAACCTTTATTAACAAAATTATAAAAAAAGAAGAAAAAATAGTAAAACTTATCTAATGATAGATAAAATTTAGATATTTTTACTTCAAAAATTATGTTGAAAACCTATATAGAGCTAAAAGATTAATAGATATAGTAATGAAAAAGTTAAAATAGGACAAGTTTCATAGTTAATAGTGTGATTTGTTAAAATTTAAAGTTTAGAAAATCAAAATAGGGCAAGTTATATTGTTTAAGAGCCAAAAGTGAGATTGTTGGATCAGTTCTATTAACATTTAGTGGATTTGGTAATGGAATGATCAAAATAGAACAATTTGAATAGTTTAAGGGTGTAATTTGTTACGTTTTAAAGTTTAAGAACCAAAACGAGACACTTTGCATAGTTTGAGGGCTAAAAATGAAATTAGTCTATTAATAAAACTTGGTACAATTCCCTTTTTAATAAAACTTTCTTTAAAAAAAATGAGATCTCTCCTAAGACAATAATGGTTTTATCTCCTTCCTCCAACCCCTATTTGGACACATCTTTTGAAGGCATCTTCCACCCCGGACCAGCAATTAATCTTTAGTTTTTGTATAATTAAAAAAAATGGTTTTTGCAGAAGTGATACTTGTTAATTTAGTATTAACATGTGTGTGAATATTATTATTTGTGGGTACAACAATAGTTGAAAAGAAAAAAAAAATGGAGATTCAAGTATAGCATTTTCTCTTATTCTCTCTTTGAAATTGGAATTGTGTTAGGGCAGGAGAAAGGTTTGGGATGCTTTGATCCCTAGCGTTGATTTTTATGATTTTGAATGGCTTTTTAATTTTTGATGAATATTTTAAAGAGGAAAGTGAGAGGCCAATCATATGAAGAGGGGTGAGAGGACCCCCATGAACATAAGGGCAGCACATGGAGGATTCAAATCTGAAATTTCAAAAATAAGCAAATGGTGGGTGTGTTTGTTAAGGGTTGGAATTGGCATTGGAGAGAGAGATAATTAGTGATGGCGATAGAAGTCCAAAAAAAAAAAAAATTTAAAGCATTTTGGTTCATGACCAAAATGGCCCCCCAAAAAAAAGGTTCATTAAATTAATAAGACACGTAGAATCATGTTCATGCTACTGAGGAAAAAATATTTGACAAAATTAAAAAGTATGGCCCTTGACCTTTTTTTTTTTTTTTTTGGGACATTCTCTTAAAATTCTGCCACTTTAGATAGAGAGAGGGGATAAAAATGAATGTTGAAGAAATGATTCTTTATGCTTCTCATTGAGGGGGCATAGCCAAAAAAAAAGGTTGTCATTTTGTTACACCTCATTGTTTGTTTTGAGAAAAGTGCTAAAGACTAGAAAACAAAATATAATTTGATTCTCTCTCTGTGGTTCTCATTTGGTTTTTTGGGGTTTGATTAGTGCCGCCCCCTTCTCATCCTTTAGGCTAAAGCCTGGTGATAGCCTTTCTGTTGTGTGCAAATGCTCTAGTCTTGGGGAAGGGAGGGCACCTTGGAGTGTTTGTGGTGTAGGTGCTGCTTGGCAGGGTAGGAAGGCTTGTGATAGGGTACTAGAGCGAGTTGGTGGACTGGTGGCCTGGGAGGCTAGAGAACGGCTTTGGTTCGTGGCACACAACTTGGTATCTTGGCCCTCCAAACGAACATATATGGGCGGTGGGGGTGGATTGGGTCATTGTAGGTACCAAAGAGGGAGGATTGGTAGAGGCCCACGAAGTGAGGAGTGATAGGAGAGCGGAGGACGATAGAGCAGGGGAAAACCACAGCTCCCCAAAGCTGTGATGTTTTCTCTAGTGGGTTTTGGCATTTTATTTTGAGGAGAATGGTGGTTGTGATTTTTCTCTTACACTCCTATACAAATTCGGCCTCCGAGCCACGATGGTAGTTGTCTTGCAACTTGTTGGATTCTTTGATGGTTGAAGCCATTCTTTATTTTAACATCTTTCTTTTCAATGTGTTTGTTTGTCAATATTGGTGATGATGCTTCCATCTTGCCTGTAATAAAGGAGATGGTTTTCTCGCCTTCAATCTTAGTTTAGATCTCACACCCACTGACTAGCAATTGTGTGTGGTGTTTGACAATTAGATATAGCCTTATGTTGGGTTGCATATGCCTTTATCTCACTTGAGTATATTTGGTTTTGATTGATTGTTGTCATCCAATGGTTGTTTCTTGTAAAGAGCCATTAATGAGCTCTATTCTAAGTGTTGAGTAGAGTTTTTTCTTTAGGTCTTGATGTCATCTGTTATCCTTATGCTTTATATTTTTTTTAACTAGTGGATCTAATCTTAATCCGGAGTCAATTGTGCTCGTCATGAGCGGCCATTTGCAACTTTGCTTGAACTATTTCTAGTATGAATAGAGTTTCATTTTAGACAGAGAAAGAGAGAGATGTCAAAGAGTTTTTCTTTGATCTTTCGTGGGCTTTATTCCACTGCAACATCGGGAAGTAAAAGGCATAACTTGAAATTTATTTAATGTAACAACAATATCCAAAAGCGTAGTGAAATGTAAAATGTGTGAAATGAAATTCATTCTACGCAACAATAACATTAGAAACACATCACACTGATGTATAATAACCATTTTTTTTTGTTATCATTACGGGATTTGGTAATGCGAGTTAGAATCAAAACTTTTAGTTGTTATAATATAAAACTCTCACATGTTATAGTGTCAAGAAAAAAAAAATATGCTCAAGTTATAAAGCTCTCTCATTCTAGAGTGTTCTCAAACAAAATTGATTCTAATTATGAGTTCTGACTAATACTTCTAAACACCCTATTACATCTTTCTGACATAGTTACACACAATAGTAGTCGTAAAATGGCTCTTCCAAGCGTGTTTGCCATTTAACTTTGTTACTTTTTAGAACGTTGGATAGTCGCGATCAAAATTTATTAGACCTGAAAATGAAATCAATTTCCGAGCATACAGGTACAACTTTGGGCCTCTCATGCAAACTGGTTGGGCCTTTTTCAGGCGTGCTTTTAAATCTGACTTTGTCTGTAGTCATGTTCCGTGTTCATTCTGAGTTATGACCTCAGTGAGCCAACGCACGTTAATATGTATGCAGCTAAATTACATGCCATTTAGGATGATTAAAAGAGATGTTGGAATTTTGTCCACCTAACTCAATTCTTTAATTTTGGGGTGAATTTGTGGAATATTATGTTAAAAGTAATGTAAAAAGATTAAAATATCTATCTTGTTGTTGGTATCATCGTCGTCGTCCTATTATCTTCCCTACGCGCATGTGGTGCTAATAACGTCCCCCTCCACACGACACCAATGCCCCCCCTTCCCCTTCGCGCAAGGTTGATGTCGATCTCCTCCCTTTGCGTGATCAGGTTGACGCCACTCTTCTCCCTTCAAGTGAGGTAGATGTCATCCTCCTCTCTTGTGCAACGCCGCAGCCAAGTTCATCCTTCTGCACGACTCGTCCCTCTACAGGATATCGACGCCAACATTTCCTCCCCCATGACTCCTCGTCGCTTTCCACAAATGTCGTGTCAAATATAAAACATTATTTGGAAATTGTGTCAAACATACTGGGAACTTTCCAACCCTGAGGATAGTTGAGCAGTTAATGCATTAGTAACCTATACATGGCTATGAGCTCTCCCAAAGATCTTGTTCTAAACACGAGCTCCAAAGGTAAGTTTGCAAACATTTTTGCATTAGATAATGCTAGAGACACAAGTTCTAATAGTTACTTTCCTACCGACTTTTGAATTATCATTTTGTCCTTTGCAAATACAATATTATTATAAGTTGATATGACAATCTTGTAAACATATATTTATAAAAGAATTACAACTCGAGAATTAGTAAACATTAATATTAGAGTTTGTGTTTCAAGCATTATTTTTTTGGATTGTTTAAAAACAAAAACTTGGACCTTCCTACAAAGATGGATATAATGTCTTCATCATTTGTAAGCCCTTTAGGCACCATGCGTAACATATGGACGGGATCTTTTTGAAAAATAAAAGCCTAAAAAGAAAAGAAACAAAGACTAACTACAATAAAAAAAAAAAATTAAATGCAAAAGAAAATAGCATTTTTTTAGTTACTAGGTGAGCTCCGGAGATCCAATGGCCCCATTCTCCAAGTTAAGTTACATTTTTATTTCTTTAATTATAAAAGCAACTGAAGTCTAATAGAAATAGTAATAAACACAAAGCAGACAACCACACAAAATTTCCCAAGGGAACAAAAAAATATATATCCCTTAGACATAGACATAGAAGGGAAAAGGGAATTCTACCAACTCAACACCAGGGGAAAAAAATAATTAATAGATAAAAACCTAACAAACAACTTGCCCAGAAAATTTTATCTCAAATAAAGAAACCATATAAGGTACAACTCCCCACAAAAAAAAGAGCAAAATTTATCCATTACTGATTATCAAGTGGACTCTTCATTAGCGTTTGTACTAGAAGGCTTTTTCACTTGAGGTTGAAGTTGATAAATCAGAAGCACGGGCATTTGTACCACAATTTACAACGTGCAATTTTGTGGGGCATTTGGATTCTCAGTTCGAACTATAAAATACAGTTTGAATTAACTTTTGTTATGATGTTTTTTCTTATAAAATTTGAATTGTTATAGTATTTTCAATTGAAATTCATCCCCCAAACGACTTATAGTGTAGTGAGGTCGTAGTGGTCTTTTTGTCAGCTTGTTTCATCCAGGATAATGTGTTGGGAGAAAATTTAAACAAATATTTCAAATCTCAAGCAACAAATTGTGTTTTCTACAAAAATGAAGGAGACTCCTTAGCAATTCTAGTGAGAGAAAGAAGTGAGAGAGGTTTTGAGAAAGAAAGAAGGCATCAGTGTTTATCCGGAGCTCAATGTAACGTACAAAAAGTCTCACATCGGTTAGGTAGAGGACCGAAGAGCAGTACTTATATCCTGGGCTGCCCACCTCTCAACAAGAGCTCTTTTGGGACGTGACAAGTGGTATCAGAGTGGGGTACTGCCTGTCTGGTGTATGGACTCTACACGGTCCAGTGGGACCCTCAGGGGAGCCGATCCGTGACGGGGGCGTCACGCGATTGGGTGGAGGAGAATGTAACGTACATAAAGTCCCACATCGGCTAGGTAGAGGACTGAAGAGTAGTACTTATATCCTGGGCTACCCACCTCTCAACAAGAGCTCTTTTGGGACGTGACATCTCCCCGAACTCCTCTCAATGTTAGCTTTCTTGTGATGATGGTTATGAGTAGAGCGGTGCATCTATTTTCGATGGCCAACAACTTGCGGTCATGAATCTTTCTTTTGTTCAGTTGTAATAAAAGAGTTGATGTTTCTGCTCCTTTGGTGTGTCTTTTGTTTTACTGTGGTGTCTTTGTTTTGGAAATAAAGGAGGTGCTGTCCTCCTCTTGTGTTTCCCACTAGTGTGTAAACGATGTAGTGTTTGACGTCCAGCTAGAGCTTCCTATATGTCGTAGTGTGATCGCTCTCGTTACGTGAGGATTGGTCTAGGTCGATTAAGCTAGTCCATCGACTGTTTTGGTGCCATTTAACGAGCAATTGTAAAGTTCAAAGTTGAGATGCCGAATGAATATTTCTCGTATGAGTCTCGATACTTGTATTTATACTATGCTATTGTGGGCTATATTGGCGGATCCACATTTTGATTCGGGGTCAAATTCCTTTGTATTTGGTGGCCATTCGTATCTGTATAATTTGTTCTCTGTGAAATGAAATTTACCATTTCAAAAAAAAAAAAAAAAAAAGAAGGAAAAATAGAGAGAAAAAAAAAAAAAAAAAGAGCATACGCGGTTGCGTAATCATCCTGTGAAAATAAAGCTATTAGGAATAGGTGATTGTCCAAAGAGAATAGTTAGTTTGCATGTCATTGTCAACAAAGTCCCATCATTATGTATCAATCTTGCAAGTTTTAACATTGTCCTTGTTATTTTTCAATTTTCGTCTCTGATAGTAAACTAAGCACAAAAATTCAAGGTTTCAATAGTCCAAACGCTACAAGCCAGCTATCTCACTGCTTAATTTCGATGACAGTTATTGTTATGTTGACTTCATGAGATAAATAGGATACTTCCCTCAAAGGATTTTTTTTTTAAAAAAACAAGAAGTCATCGTCGTCGGATCTTATACGTAGAACTCTGTTTCTAACTATGTCAAAATAATTGTTTTTGCAAAATCTGTCGGATGGATAATAGTATCCATCCTAAAAATCTCTTTAAAAAATTTGTTATGTTAATAGCAGTTAAAACTACATCTGAGAATAAAGTTTTGACAATTTTTTAGTGCAACCAAAAAAAAACCTATATATATCTATCTTTTAGCAATTAAATCTATAAAAAAAATAAATTTAATCATATTTAGCAGTTTTAAAACATACATTACCATCAAAAATGATAATGAAAACCGTTAGTTATAATTGTTTTTACTGTAGCATATAAAAGTTTTATATTATAGTAATTTTTTTTAGCAATTTTTTTTATTAGTGATGCAACATGTAAAACCTGTTTATATCTGGAAAAAAATGGGGTAAACTAGCATTTTTTTCCCTCATTTAATATCAGCTTGACGTGATTTAACGAGTCCTGAATCATACTCGCCCAGTATTTTTTTATTTTTATTTTTAATTTTTCATTACGTATTCTAAAGTAATGCATTCTCCAGAAATGACACCAAAGAAAAAAAAAAGGAAAAGAAAAAGTAACAAATAATGGTATGCTTTGGTAAAAGCAAAAGTACAAGCAAAACTTTGGATTTCATGGCAATCGTGTATCTGATTATTGATGAACCAACCAAGCAAAATCGCTCAAGACTGTTATTGTTAATCTAACTTTTAGGGGAAAAAAAGAAAAAACCCACAATTCATAGAAATCATAATAATATGATTTTTGAGTTGGATTGATATCCACTGTTTTGGGATCTGCGCTGACTTCTGACACAGTGCATAAGCAAACAAGAAAGAGAGAGAGAAAGAAAAGCGTGAGAAAGAGGATTAGTATTATTAATCACTTATCATCATCCTCGAAGGTGACATTATTGTCTTCCATGTGAAAGATTTGAACTTTTCAAGGAAAGAAAACCAAAGATCTCTCGGTTTCAGAAGTTTTCTGCAATCTGGGTCTGTTTATTTTACCACTTTGAATCTTTGCTGAGTTCAGATTTTTGTATAATTTCTCTTGCTTGCTTGTGGGTATGGCTTTAATCTCATTTTTCTATGATCTGATTAATGTATGTGTTGTTTTGTTTTGGATCTGTTAATGTTCTCATTATTTGTAGTACATTTGAGGTTTTAGTTTTTTATATATTAAAATTGGTACTTGATATCTGTCTCATCTTTTCTTCTTAATTTCCATTTCCTTTAATCTATGAGTTAATGCATTGGACAATGCGTCTCTTTTTTTTTTTTTTTTTTTGGGTGGAGTTCTCCAGAAAATTTCAGATATTAAGAAAAAGTTGTTGCCTTTTTCACCAATAAAAAATGAGATTTTTTGCAATTTTAATGGATTAATTGCAGGAATCCTTCTAGTGCATTTTTTATTCTACGTAACATTTTTGGTTTCCTAGTTTCACTATAAAATGGCTAGTTCTCTGGGTTTCTCTCCTTACCACTTACTTTTATCTGGTTTGATTAATACATACCATGTTTTTTGGAATTAAATCGAACAAACCCTTTTGAAATTTCTTTGTAATGTCAACATCTTTGTCTTTCTAATTGCACAAATTTGATTGACAAGCACTAATTCCCTTCTGCAAGTCCAAAAACGAAAAACAAAACAAACCAAAAGAAAAACAAACTTGATTTACTGCTAGATATCATATGTATACCTCTTTCTGCATCCAATGATCTCAAATTACTGACTAGTGGTGATGTTGCTTATCAGGCTCTTGAACTGTGGTTTGATTACAACTTCTCTTCTCTTCTCAACAAGTGTTTGGAAAGTAAGGAAAAAATCGCTGCCAAAAGAATCTGCTAGGACAGTTTTACATTCCACTTGAGACCAAAAGAAAAACATGGTTCAGTCATTGGAAGCCATCAAGGGTGGTGGAGGATCCATCAGGGTGGGGACCACAGGCACAATCAGTTCCCTCATGACAAGGGAATTGGAGTCCATGAAAGCTCCATCTCAGAAGCCTTCATCATCATCATCATCACCATCATCTTCACCATCATCTTCCGGAAATAAGCCTCAAGCTGTTCCTACCACTCCAAGAAGACTACCAGAGCCAAGGAAAACTTCTGAAGAAGCCAGCAGCAATAGAACTAGCAATCGCGGGAACCTGGATTCTGCTCGGAAAACAAAAGGGTATCCCAAGAATACACATTTAATCCCAATGCTTGGCTCTGATAACATATCTCTAGATAGAACTCCTAGTAGGGAAAAAACTGACAAAAAAGGGCCTATCAACTTTGTCGAAGTTGTGGACATAAAGTGTGTAAACTTGGATAATACTAATAGAGCTTGGACTCGCCCCATAACAAGCAGGTTGAAGAAGTTAGGCTTTTCAAAGCTCTCAGAGAGCATTGTCTAAGCCTGCAAATTCTTCACATCTGTTTTCAAATTCCTGTAACCGAAACCCGAAACCCCAACCGGTCTGCTTTTGTTGTCCGAAACTTCCACCATAGAACACATGCTTGGTAGGAGTTTGTTTCCTCCTCTCTTCTTGTTCTTTTTCTTCTTTTGGGTTGCCAAAACTGATTCATAGGTGGGGTTTGGAGCATGACTAGTGCTCGAAGAAGCTTCCATATCCATGACACGTGACCGAGGCTTCTCCTCCGAGAAATCTTCTCGGCCGCTCAACTCGAGCTGATTGAAGTACTCGATTTCCTTCATGACTAGGGAACCAACTGTACCTCTTGTTCCTATTTGTACAGGATTGTTATAGGAAGCCATTTTCTCAGCTTCAGCTGTGGAAATGGTGCTTGGTTTATGCATTTTTGCTTTGATTGGGCTGGTAGTGGTGGTTGAGGAGGAGGCTTGAGGGAGAATAGAGATTGGTTTGGATGTTGCTTTAGGTTGGGACATTTTTGGTGCTTTTAGTCTTTAGTGTGTTTCACTCACAAATCTCGTGAATTCTTTACCATAAGTTCTTTATCTAAAGTGAACAAAAAATGCTCAAAGCTTTTTGCCTTGGTGAAGTATTGGGTGGTGGTGTTATGGTTCACAGTATTTGTGTGCTTGAACTTGTATCAACATTTAAGCTGCTTAACTACTTTGCTTTTCTTTTCTTTTTTATTTTTGTTTTGTTTTTCCTTTAATATCCTAGCTCATAGCCTTAAGTGTTTTTTATTGTCTTTTCAAAGTCTTGAATGGCAAGGATATAAAGAGAGGCTATTGTTTGGTTTGGTGGAACCAAAACTAAAGTGCTTTTTGAGTTATGGGCATGTTGAGGAGTTGTTTTTGTTTTTGCTTATTACAAACTTGGATTTTGCATGACCTTTTTTCAAGTGGTCATTGTAAAGATATGACCTCAAATTCTTGATGCATACATACCATGTGATTTTTTCTCTCTCAATTTCTGAAGAGCATTCAATTTTTATTTTATTTTATTTTATTTTATTTATTTTTTCCAGTTCTTGTTGCTTAAAGTTGACAAGAATAATAAATGTAAATAAATTATTTTCAGAAATTGGTTTAGTATGTACAACCTTGCAATTATTTAAGGTGGACGGTTACTGAGGATGGGATGGACTAAGACCTGTCTTCTGCAGAACAAAAAATAAATAAAAATAAAAATAAAGGATGGGTGACTGTGTAAGTAAAGGTAAATTAATGTGATGATAATAAATAGTTTTCTTTTTTTTTTTTTCTGTCTAATGTTTTTGGAGAATAATATCATCTAATTATACCAACAACTCCAATTCAAACTCAGGTCAGGGTTATTAGCCAAAAAAAAAAATAATGCACTCAGATCAGGGCAGAGATGTTCAGGAATTGATTAAAAAAAAGTGGGGGGAAAAGAGCGAGCCTTAAAGGAGATTGTGATGGGGTACCAAGAAAAAAAATCTATTGGCAGACTACTGTTATAAATCATAAAATTTGGCTCAGTCTAAACCAATGGTTTGAATTAAAAACATTATAACAAGTTAAATTTTATGAGAAAAAATATTGTAACAAAATTAGATTGAAGTGCAAATTATGGTTTGAACCATAGCTTTAAAACACCCAATTAATTTTGATGAATTGTCACGCTCTTCTTAATAGTAATACGGTGTGATTCTAATACAATTTGATTATTTAGAATTGTCTTTTGTTAAAAGGCCAAACTCTCCTTATTTTCTCGTAAGGAAAAAAAAAAAATCTAATCTTTTCATGAAAAACATCAGTCTTATAGTATTTTGTTGAACTTTTAATTTTCAAGACTACCCTAGACACAACAAAAGTGGCGAAACTAAAAATAGATTATTTTCATTTGAGGCCACGCTCTTGGACATGTTTTTATTTACTTACTATTTTCCTAACAAGAGAATCCAAATAAATTGTTTTCTTTTTTTTTTTTCAAATAATCAACTCTTTTATCTTCAGAATCCTCATTTTATAAAATTTGCTTTGTTGGGTAGTGCACAACCAAGCACAAAGGTGTCTAATTTTTAAAATTTTGTCAATTAGAATCTATAATGAAAAATGTTAATAAGTTATAATTGGAAGCAGTATCTATCAAAATCAGCTATTAGTGTGAATGAGACCCACGTCCATTATAATTCAGAAATAATACCTAACAAAAAACAGGTATAATGACTAGCTTGTATTTAATTGAAATGCATAAATTTGTTATCCAGTTTTTTAATATATTGAGATTTTATTTTATATCTTTTTTACAATTAGAAAAAGTTCACATTTCTTCAAAATTACTATGTGAGAAGACTTTCTTGTTCTGTATAAAAAAATGTGCTTGATTTACCAATTTTTGTGGCCTACAAGTAAAGATAAAATTTCCAAAAATAAAATAAAATTGATTCTTCTCAACTATCGAAGAAAAGATCAAGATTACTAACTTTGAAATTCCTCTTTAAGAGAATTTATCATTCTAAAGGTTGATTATGTCGTTTTGCCTAAAACTTTCCCTAACAATGAAGCCTTGTGTATCTCTACGTTTCATGTCCATTGCCTTTCAAAAGAGCAATTGAAAAAAGTCCTTTTAAGAACTTGATTAGAACAAAAAAGTTTTAGTTTAAACTAATTTTATCATATTGTTTTACTTCTTAAGTTTAAATTAATATAGTGATTTAGGTTCAAACCACTTGTACAAACAAACTTCTCAAACAAGTAATTTATACATTTTTCTTTTAAGAGTACTGTCGATAATATAGATATATATAAACAATCCACATGTCGTTTGTTCATAGATATGGAACTGTCGTATCACCAACCGTAAGATACTATGTTATTTTCTTTCGAAATACTCTTCCCAATAATGACTTTAATTGAATTAGTTCAAACAAAATTGCGGGTATCTTTTGCGTAAATAATTTATTTATCTATTTTAAAATAGGTTACTTGTAATATGTTTTAAAAATATGCTATATACCAAGAATAAAAATTTCTTCCATATTTTTAAGAATAAAAATTTCTTCCATATTTTTAAAATTTTTATCATAATTTTTTAAATATATTTTGTGTAAGTAATTTATTTATCTATTTTAACATAGGCTACTTGTAATTTGTTTCAAAAATATGCTAATGTTCCATGAATATAAATTTCTTCAATATTTTTAAAATTATTACCGAAATTTTTTAAATATTTGAGAGAATTACATCCTTATGAGAGAATTACAGCCGAGACTTTAAAAATATTTGCAGAATCAATAAAAACATCGCCATTTCGGAGTGTTAAGTGTGTTGACCTTTTAGTATCAATATTTATAAAATGAATGAAGACAATGCCTTAGTGCAACGTCCCAATAAATCTTCCATGCACAACCAAACTCTCAACTACACGGCCCAAAAGACCTTTAAACTAGTTTTGGTGGGGTGCGCCAGGCCCGTGCTTTAGTGCAACGCATGGGCGACGCTCGAGGACCCAGTAGCAAGCTACAATAATAGGCCCTCCCCCTTAAAAAATTAATTTAATATCATGTGGGTCATTGACCCACGTATCAGATATTAAACTGATAAGAACAGATACTACACTTGATCTTAGCCAAAAGGCCGAGAAAGGTATGCCATACTCATTATTCAGCCTACCTTTTACAATGCTTTTTTTGGCTCCTACTCTTTTAACTAGTCTATGTGGGATTATGCAAATCGCCTATGCCTCTCAAGGACCAAATTAATGGGTGCAATTTTTGTTCTAACATATATAGAGTTTGTTTAAAAAATCAGTTCAAACATAAAGTTAAGAACTTGAAAATTGTAGTATTTAAGAGTTTTATACTGTAACAACTTTTATTTTTTGCTATAGTATGTGAGAAATTTATACTATACAAACTACAACATTATGTTTTTAACAAGCTTCCCAAACGACACATATGAACACAAATCAACTATCAAAATATTGTTTTTTAAGCTAAAAGTGACAAACAATTTTATTCTTACCAAAAACTATATATATATATTGTTCGGAACAACATAGCTAAATAAAGAGAAATAATAAAGAAAAAGAATAAGCAGATGATAGTGCTAGTTTTTCCTCAATCTCCTCCATATTGTTAAACCCTTTCACTTATGAACATTGCTTTATCAAGTTGCCGTCAAATGTAATCTATATTGTCACGGTCCCGATCATCACTTCTAAATATTTTAAAATACTCAAATAGAATTAATGAAATTTGCAGAATTTTTTTAAAACAATTTAAAACTTCAAAGCAAAAATGATTTAAATTCTTCAGAAGAGAAAAATTCAAAATTATCAATTATACAGAAATTATCTTGAAATATATATGCAAAATCATTTTTAAGTTTCAACAACAATTCAAATAAAACAATTTTTTTTTTAAGTCTTAAGTTTGGAAATTATTAAATTTGCAAACACACGATGATAACTTAAAACAAATAGACACACAAGTCAGACCATATGAACACATGGTCCTGAAACAACCATAATCGCGTCCTCACTCAGTGTATAAGTTAGAGACTCCATTCGAAGTTCTTGTAACACATAACTTAATAATGTAACTAATAAACTCTATAAGTAAAGCTTTTAGCTTACCAATAATTAATTAAAGTTTTATGAGTACATGAAACTATTTTTAATTATACAATATTATTTAGGCTTGGGCTTTAGTGTGAGCTTTGTTATCATTTTTTTGGTGGCACAATTATGTAAAGGCATTAATCACCCTGCCGGAATTAATCTCCTCAATAATAAAATAAGGGCACAAATAACCCTACGAGAACCATTTTCCTAAAATAATAATATAAGGGCACCAATCACTTGTAGGAACTAATCTCCTGAAGTTATAATATAA
The DNA here is from genome assembly GCA_946598075.1 of Artocarpus hirsutus. Taxonomy (NCBI): domain Eukaryota; kingdom Viridiplantae; phylum Streptophyta; class Magnoliopsida; order Rosales; family Moraceae; genus Artocarpus; species Artocarpus hirsutus. The sequence continues at coordinate 81,380 of CAMOHE010054545.1, read as the reverse complement.
GCGGTCCTAATCACCCCATTCATGGCGCTTTATATACTACAACACTAAGCCATGTAAAAATGTCATTAATTCAAATATAACTTTCACAATAATAATACCATGTGTTTTCAAATATTATATATCATTTCTCAAATATCCAAAATCATTAGAAACATGCAGAGAATAAATCATGCTTTAAATATCCAAAATACCAAAAACATATACAATACCGTTATATGTTATAGGTGAGCACTTTACTTACAAATTGTCTGAAATAGCAAGCGTGAAAAGATTGGTCTCTTCGCGAAGTGATAGTGTGCTTTAATTTCTAAAATTATTAATTTAACATTTAGTCTTACAAGTCATCATTATAATGATTTAATGACATCACAAATCAAGTTGTACAATCATATTAAAAAATTGCAAAAGTAACACATACAAAAAATTTTCTGAACTTGGGCAAGTTCACACATTTTTTGTTGCTAGACATCAACCAACGAATTTTTTAAAATCACACAAAATTTGAATAGCTTTGAGATTTTTAGATAATGTTTATAATGTCCACATATATTACCGAATTAAATTTCATAATATTTAGATTACTCTAAGTAGCATTTCCATATTTTCTAATATACCACACTATTTCTGGAGAAAACACCACATATAGTTAATAGTCTATGAATTTTTAAAAATCACACAAACTTTAAACAATTCTGAAATTTTTGTATAAAATACTAGACATCCAAATCTATCACCGGATTTAATTTCATAAATTTCTATTGAAGAAAAACATAAGTTTTATATTTCATAATTCATAGTACTACTGTTAAAATGATACCACAAACAGTCAGCAATCAATGAAATTTTTTAAATCACACAAAATTTTAATGACTCTGATATTTTATACAATATGCCACACATCTATATATATCTTCAGATTTAATTTTATTCCATTTGGATATCAATAATTATTTTTTTAATGTTTTACAATTCACAAAACCGTTGTATACTACCGACTGATTTTCTAGTTTTCAATTGAAAATTTGGAAATTCATTGAGAGTAGAATACAACTCTGATTTAGACTCATGATAGCTTGTTAGAAAGCTTAGGATGTCAAACTTTCAAAAATGGAAAAAATATCAAAAATCATTTTCATCAAATCGTAGAAATGTAAGAAATAGGCACTGCTCATGGAGGTGTAATTAAGTTTCTAATACTTTAAATCTTTCTTTAAACCAATCATGTTATTGTCTTATATAATCTCAAAACCAATTTCATGTATGTTAACGTAAACCATATCTTAACTTAAATAACATTTTTCATCATACTCATAATAATAAAAAACAATAATAAAGATCATCCTTCACAAAACTCAAGAACATAAAATCTTTTATACTCTAACATATTCATCATGCAAATTCAACAACATCTAACCTAAAGGCCAAAATATTTACTTCATGAAATATCCAATACATTTACAAACATTTCCAAAGAAAAGTTTTGAATTAAGAAGACCTTCCTTTAATCACATAATATAGGAGATATACATATAACAATATATCAATAAAACTTTAGGATAAAAATGATAGGAAAAAAAATCTAACTTTAAAACACGTCCAAAATAAATCTGATGCGGTTCCAATTTCGGAAATCAAAAACGATTTTGGAGAACGGTTTGAATGTGACTTGGAAGGTGTTTAAGAGTGGCTTTTAGGTGTGAAAGATGACATTTAGAGGGCTGAAAAGTTCCTTCGTTTCAAGGTGTTGTAGGTGTGCTATTGTTGAAGAAACAAGCACGATGTAATGAAAGAAAGATGGGAGTTGATATGGATTAATGATGAATAAGGAGAGTTATTTTAGTGTTATGAATGATTTGTATGCGGTATATTGTGGATTCCACTTAATGTACATGATCAAAAGAAATAAAAACAATAATAACAAGATGGGGATAGAGTTGGTGGAAAATGACATGCGGGTAAGGGGGAGAGAGAGAGATAGAAAAGTTTGTGTTCATTGTATTGAATTATTAGACATGTCTGGTGATATCTACGTGTTAAAGAGAAATTAAACAAAAGAAAAGATAGCTCTTGGAAAAGAAGGGAACGTGAGTGCATGGAGATGGTTATAGAGTGAATAAAGCTTGTGAAATATGTTGGAGAATAATGATGGACACTATGTACTTAATATATTTGTTATCTTCCTACTTTAATAATACACCAAGGGGGCTGAACTTTTGCTCAAGTTTTCTGCATATTGCAATGGTCTTGAACGTGAAAGAGGAGGAATTACATGAGAGAGAAGGAGTGATGATATTGGTTTAATTCAATGATTTCAAGGGAATAATTGAAACGAAAAAAAATAAATACTTGAGACAAGAGTGGGAAGCATATATTAGCTGAAAATGGGGATGGAAAACATGTGGGGATGTGGGTTTGTAGCTGGAACAATTTTTAAGGTTTCTTTGCAAAATTTTTCAAAAATTTGAGGCAAAAGTGAAATTTTCCAAAAGTTAAAGGTCAAAATTTTAAAAATTTAAAATTTTTCTAAAAATTCTAAATTTTATTTTCTTTATGTAAATTAAAGATGCTCACGATTAAAACAAAATATTGATGGCATGCTATATATATATATATATATATATTTGGCTAAATTTAAAAATTCAAATTAGTTCCTAAAATTCAAAAGAAATTACTCCAATTATCACCAAATTAATAATTTACTAACAAATCATAATAATTATATGTTAGCACATCATACTTTATAATCGAGGCTCAAACCTTCACGTTGCAAATTGAAACACTTTGTAAAATTCATTAGTCAATAACAATAACAATAATGACGATAATAGAAAGCTCATGATAATAATTCAAAAATTATTCATTTATGTACTTTGTAACAATAAATTACATTTAAAAATTTTCAGACATTACATATATAGTTGTGCAATAGAAGTATACATTCGCTTTTATAAAACACCTATGAACATTTGTCCCTTCCATATTCATATAGGCGTATTATAAGAGGAGAAGAAAAAAAAATATCATTATCGTTGTAATCGTTGTACCAACCTATCAATGATGTGTTGTTTATTAATTTTTTTTTAGGAAGTATACAATACTCATTTCCTATACATTTTTAAGACTTTCAAGATGCCACTTTGCAATACTCCTAGTTATTGAAATGCTTTACGTTCGATGAACAGCACATAGCAATTTTAACAATCACTTTCAAGCAAAAAATAATTAAAACAAACAAAAACAAAAACAAAAATGCTCCAAGCATGAAAGTTAAAGTTTCATTATAATGAAACTCTATTGAAAGATTGTGTGCATCTGCTCAAATGGCCAGCCTAAATACATGTTGCACTTTGTCATTTTGGGGGGTGGGTGGGTGGGTGGGTGGGGGTGTGGGGGTTGGGTTGTTGTGGAACTTGGTTAGAATGACAATTGTTGTATGTTGACGCATTAGAGTAACTCCTCTGCGCTCTCAACCGGTCCACTTTCCTCAAGAATGTACAAATATATATGTCGTACAAGATCAACTTGGGGAGGAAACAGATGACCAATTAGTTAAAAGAAAGAAAAAAGTTAAACTGTACTTCACGGTTTCATTTTTTTTTTAATAAAAAAGGAGTTGCTTGGTTAATTGCAAGTACAAGAGAAAAGACTGTATTATGTGTGTGTGCAATTATATGCTGGTCTCAAAATTACTAGATTTTTTTTTAGAGGGATTCCGACTTTCTAAGAACTCATGATCATTTCAAGATCATTTCTTTTTCCAGTTCAAAATTGTAATAAACAATTACAAAAAATAACATTTCAAGGCTACTTAAAACATGTCTTTATTTTCAAAAATAGTATAAAAAATCTGTCTACTTTAAGGTAGTTATAAAAGTAATAGTCATGCATTTAATTTCAAAGGGTGGTTAACAAAAGGTAGGAAGATTTGAGTTTACGAATTTACGTGTAAATACCACAATTTGTGGCCAACTTTCTCATCATCTGGGAAAATGGATATGTGTGTGTGTATGCGCGTTTGTTGTTACCGTGTATGTGTATGTTACTTTGTATATGCATGTATGTGCAAAAATGGGTGGCATATTGACTGCAATGACCAGGGCCCCTACCAATGGTCCACAATGAGAAGGAGCCCGTAACTTTCTTTAGAAAAGCCCATGACACTAGGCCTAATTTGTGTCCGGCTCGTTTCAACCCTAACACCATACAGAGAATGAAAAAAAAAGGGGTTCTTGGGCTTCTTAGAATTTGAAAAATTGTCACCCTGTGAATCTTGCTTAGAAAGGGAAAATGACAAAGAGGCCTTATTCGACAAAAGAGGATGGGCGACCGTACCTCTTGAATTGGTATATACAAATGTTTGTGGAACAATCAATATATAAGCCCAAGGACAATATAAGTACTTTGTCACAATTACTGATGATTATGTAAGATTCGGTAATGTAATCTAATGCATCACAAGTCCAAAGACCTTGAGAAATTTAAAGAGTATAGGGTTGAGACCCAAAAAAAAAAGAGACAAGAACTTAAGAAAACTTTGATAAGAAAACTTCGATCTAATTGAAGTGGTGAATATCTATCTAGAGAATTCAAGAATTACTTGATTGAAAATGGGATAACCTCACAATTAACAGCTTTAATTACACTACAACAAAATGGTATTGCTGAGAGGAGAAACAATACTTTTTTAGATATGGTAAGATAGATGCTCAATTACTCTATATCATCGTTCTCATTCTAGGGTCTAGCCCTAGAAACTGTAATGTACCTTTTGAACTTAGTTCCTTTTACGTTAGTGCCAAAGACCCAAAAGGAATTATGAGCAGGTTGTAAACCTAGTTTGAACCACATTTACAATTTGGGAACATTTGTACACCTGCTAAAATCTAAAGCAGACAAGATGGAATCATGTTCAGAAGTGTGCATGTTTATGGCTATCCTAAGGGAACGAGATGAGGATTTTTTTATGGTCTTGAAGAAAGAAAGATCATAGTGAGTACCCATGCTACTTTCTTGGAATAAGACTATTTGAACAATGTTAGGCCAAAGAATAAAATAATTCTCTAGGAATTTTAAAATGATCGAATTAGCATTCAGCCTTCTATGCAAGTTTAACCACACGAAGAAAAGAATAATTAGGAGATCAAATCACTACTCCTGAAGAGAGACAACCTATGGAGCCTTGTTGTAGTGGAGGGTAACTAGATTACCAATAAGATGCATGTTGGTGGGAGAAGCTTTAACAGCTATCTCAGACCAACAAGTATAAGATCTTACAAGTTACAAGAAAGCTGTAAAGGATAAGGATGTTAAGGAATGGCAAAAGGCCATAAACCTAGAAATGGAATCAATGTATTACAGTAAAGTTTGGGAACTTTTATAAGCACCAAATACAGCAAAGCTAATTAGATGCAAATGGATCTACAAGAGAAAGAAATGTAGAAACTTTTAAAGTTAGATTGGTAACAAAAAGGCATACTGAAAACCTTTTCACCAGTGGTCATGCTTCAATCTATGAGGATTTTGCTTTCTATTGTTGTTGTGCTAGATAATGAAATCTGGCAAATAAATATCAAGACTGCTTTCTTGAATGGCCATTCAAAAGAAGACATCTACATACAGTAACCAGAAGGGTTCATAACCAAAGGTCAAGGACACATGGTATACAAGTTGCATGTAGATATCCATTTATGGATTGAGGCAAGCATCTAGATCATGCAACATTAGGTTTGATTATGCGATTAAATCATTTAGATTCAGTAAAAACATTGATTTACGTTGTGTTTACAAGAAGTTCCAAGGAAAGGTTGTAGCTTTTCTAATTCTTTATGTGGATAATATTATATTGATTGGAAATGATGTAGGAACATTGTCTACTATTAAGAGTTAGTTAGCAAAATGGTTTATACAAAGGACCTTGGTGAGGCTAGTTATATTTATGGTATCAAGTTACTTAGAGACCAAATGAATAATGCAATAACCTTATCCCAATCTGCTTATATTGACAAGATTCTAGCTAGATTTAACATGAAAAATTCTAAGAAAAGCTTATTATCTTTCAAATATGGAATTACTTTTTCAAAGTATTGGTTTCCCAAAATCCCTGAGGAAATGAGTACATGAGAAAGATTCCTTATGCGGAAGCTATAGGAAGTCTCATGTATGACATGCTTTGTACTACAGTAGATATATGCTTTGCAGGAGGAATGGTCAGCAGATATTAATCTAACCCTGGACCTGAACACTAGAATGCAATAAAGCATATTCTAAAGTATATGATAAGAATCAAGAATTACGTGCTTGTGTATTCTAGTGATGACCTTGTGCCTGTGGGATATACAAATTTAGACTTTCAATCAGACAGGGACTCCAAAAAGTTTACTTCTGGATATGTGTTCACATTAGAAAATGGAGCTGTAAGTTAGAGTATGAAATAGAGTTGTGCCCTAGACTCTACAACTAAAGCTGAATATATAGTTGCTTTTGAGTTACAAAAGAGGTTATATGGCTCTGGAAATTCCAACAAGATCTTACTACACTGATGCAACTTTATTATAACAATAGTGGCGCAATAGCTTAGTCAAGAAAGCCCAAAAACCACAAGAAGCAAAAACACAATAAAAGGAAGTTTATTTGATTAGAGAGATCGTTCAATAAGGAGATGTAGAGGTCGCCCATGTAGCTTCAGCAAACACCTTGGCGATTTTTTTACAAAGACTTTAGTTGGGAAACTTTTTAACTAGCACTTTGAGTCCATAAGCATGCAAGAGATGTCTGAGATGCTTAGGACATTGTTGAGATTGTATGCTCTTCAAAGCATATATTTGTAAACGCGTTTTCTAAAATTAATAAAATTAAAGTATTTTTTAGTATATCTTGTGTGCATAAGTAATATTGGATAAACACTATTTAATCATATTACTTGTAGGGAGAAAAGGCAAAATAATATATTTAGGTTAAAACATAGTAGTAATATCATATACTTTCAAAATGTATGGATTAGCGTATCATGAAAAATTGAGTAATATCTCATGAGAAATTGAGAATAAAAACTTAAAAATATCTCTACTTTTTTATCCTCTATGTCTCTCATCCTCCTCCCTCACTAGTACCGCCGGTGGTTAAGAAATGTAATACTTATTTGGCAATACCTTATTTAACATATAAATATTTATCTGGCAATATCGTATTTAATATGTAAATACAAAAATTTACTAATGACTTCGCTGGACCACCAGCTACTAGAAAATATAGTTTTAATTGGTAATACTGTATTACCACACACACATACACACACAAAAATTCAAAAAAAAAAAAAAAAAAAACCACACGCACACAAAGAAAAAGGGAAAAAACTGTTTCTTTTTCTTATTTTTTTTCTAGATTTTTTACCCAAAAAAATTGAACCATTTGTTTTTTTTTTTTTTTTCATTTTTTGTTGTCATTATTTTCTTTTTGTCAGATTTGTATTTGGAGGCACCATCATCCAGCCAAGATCACGAACGGAGGATCTCATGGCCACTTTAGATTGTAGTTCGCGCGACTCTTACCCCACCCACGGCCACTGTAAGAAAAAAAAAAAAACCACTTGAGATTCGACGGTGTATCGGCACGGCAAAACGGGGGCACAAGGTTGGGAAGGCGACGGGCAAATAATTGCGAGTGTAAGGTGGAGATCGCAAGATTGAGCTTCAGCGGCATTCCGGTGGCAAGAAAAGAGTAGAGAAGCGCAAGACTTTCCGGCAGTGGACCTGCTATAATGGCAAAGAAAACCATCATGATCTGGCTTTGCTAGTTCTCGTGGTCGCGACTAGACGAAGATGTAGCGCTGGTGGTTTGAGAGCAGGCTTGCCATTGTCGCGGGGGAAACATCACAATCTAGCTTCGCTAAAAATGGTCACACCTGACCTGACTTTTAATCACCAAAACGCACGACTTACTCGGGCGGAGAGATCTCCACCTTCGTCTTCAGCGTTGTCGATCATGCAATACAGAGCCGCTTCTTCGTCGACGCCGTGGACAGCATAGGAGAGAGACAACGACTGAGAGATAGAGAGAGAGAAACAGATAAGATACAAACCCACAAGAGAAAAATATAGGAGGAGGGTGATATTAAGGGAGGGTGTTTTAGGCATTAAAAAATTTGTTTTAAGTGTTCCATTCTTAAGTATGGGAATCTGATATTATTTTCTAATTTTCAAAAGGTGTGACATTTGCTTTGTTAAGAACTTGAATACTTGTTTTTTAGTACAATTTCTCTTATACGTATTTACGTAAAGTTTTCTAAATATTTACAAAAGACGTAAACACAAATTATTTGATGATTAAATTAGATAGTTCATAGTTGATAAATGAGGTTGGGTGTTTTATTTATGTTTAGACTATAGTAAATTTATTGAATTGTTTGTTTTGATCATAAATAAATCTATAGGTAAAATTTGCTTACATTGATAAGGATCATAAATGAGTTTTAATTAACATTGAAATAATTGTCAAAATTATTAAATCTTATAAGCATTGTTTTTACTTTAATCTTGATCCTAAATAATTATAATTTTGTATTTGTAAATGTAATTCCATTTGAGTTATGAATGAGTAAGATTCAATTGAAAATCAATATTCTCATTGACTTGACTGGGAATATTTATGGATCATAAAACTCATGAATTAATAATATATAATTTATACAATATATCTTATGACGGATTTTTGATACTTGATCATCAGCCAAAGTGTGTGAACATTTATTATGACTTAATTTTCATAAAAGAGATTATTGAAATATTACCATTAGAAAGAATTTGTAATTGTCAAGGTACAAGATGTTATTAAATTAGTTGAATAGTTCAAGTATCAATTTAATTATGATATAGTTCAAAAGATTATAAAGTAAAGAAACAATGTCAATTTAATTATAGTTCAAAAGATTATAAAGTAAAGAAACAATGTGGCATGTGTTGACAATCAAATTCCCTAATGGCATATAATTATGGAGTGCAATTTTGATCTTTTAGTAGAATAGATTTGAAATTAAATAATTAGTTAATTATTTGGAGCCATTTTTGCATGTGCTAATTTGATCCCCGAACTAGCTCATTTAATTGAATGTACTACCATAAGTCTAATTAAAATAGTAAATTAGCTAATTAGGTCTTGAGCCCAAATAGAACATGTAGAGCATTTGACATAATTCTAAAGTGCCACGTGGAGAAATATTAATTTAATAGGCATTTTTTCATATCAGATATTTTTAAAGATTTCATATCAAATTATTTATTCATTTAAATTAAATATAAGCAAATAAAATATATGAGATTACTATACAGCATTGGATTTTTTTATTACTAATTTTTATTCAAATTGTAATAAAAATTACTTGTTATTATTATTTTTAACTATTGGATCATGGAATTAAACCAATGATCTTTGGATGCTAGTGCTACACGGGTGCAACCACCCATAAGCATATAACGTGAAAGTTATAACCCGGAAGTTGCTCCCTCGTTTTGCGTTGTTATTTAAAATTAAAATTTAAAAAAACTTATATAATATATATGAGTTTTTTTCGTCTGGTAGGTACTAGGGATCTTTACAAAAGCCGGCAATCTATACAATTTGTTCAATCTAATATAATCTAATCCATCGAATTAAATTAAATTATGATAAATATAGATTGCTTGTGAATTAAGATTTTTTTAATCCAAATATACAAAATAGATTATCAATTGAGTATCTCCTAATCCGTGGATCTAAATTATATATATTGTATAAATTATGTATAAATATGCGCACATATATATACTAAATTTTAATTAGTATATTAACCTATCTCTTATGGTACTATGTCCAAAGTTTCCTTGCTTAAAAGAGAGAAAAAAAAAAGCTTATTTAGTTACAAAGACCAACATTATTTACTCATGTCTAACGTTTATTTAAATTTGTTAATAGTAATATTTTCTAATACTACAATTTAGTTTATTATCAAATATTTGTGTTCTATTAAGTTGTAATATGTTGGATTTTATCAAATTTTGTTAACTTATCATATATTACTTTTATTTTAAATTCTCTAATAAATTTAAAGGCTTAATATGCAAAATCTGTGGTTTTTAGATTGGATTGGAGTGTTTACAAATTGGTTTTAGATTGAGATTTTCTCAATCTGATATATATAGATTAGACTAAAGATTGATCTTTAATCTATATAATCCGACACTTCTAGTAGGCACGCTAATGTTTTCAACAGAAACCAAAAGGAAAGGAAAAATATATATAGAGTAAAGAACTATTCCTCCTCCTTTTTAAGAGAAAAATACAAAGAGAAAAAACTTCAAGGTTTTTTTATGTTCAGGTTCAAGAAAAATTCTACAATTAGAGAATTCAAAGCTAAGTCAAGGAAAATTCAATTTTAGTTTTCTTTAACATTGATTTGGGTGTTTATTTTCTAATATATTTTAATTATTGTAGTGCAAAAAGTGTCCACTTACCTAGTGAGGTAAATAATGAGTTAGAGTCAAAGATCTTTTGGTGACAAGACTTATTATCAAGGTCTTGAGTTAGAATCACAGTCAATTTGACTAAGGTGCGGTTTCTATTTCTATATCCTTCATGTTTTATGAGACAGTTCATGGTGTAGGATATTTCTATTGTGTTCAAATATGTGATTGTTGTTTGGTGTGAAATTTTTATTTTTCACCTAGTTTATATCACATATTTTAGAATTTTTCCCTACACAATTATCAAATAAACGACTAAAAAAATTAAAAATTGAATATAAACCAAAATCGACAAAATCAAAACCTATCTTTAAAAATGAAAATATAAGGGGAAGAAACCTAAACTTTTTTCTATAAACCCATTTGAAAAATTACTCTGTCTCACTCTTTTTTTTATTAAATAAAAATATCATTTTTTTTCTTTTGCTAAGCCATCAATATTTCAACCCCTTGTTTGTTTGGAAAAAGAGGAAGAAAGAAGAAAGATAAAGAAGAGTAGGTAGAAGAAAGAAAGGAGAAATAGAACAAAAATATTTAAGGAAATCACTGATGTTAAACACCATCACTAATTTAAGGTAGGCTCCACTTATGGGTCCCACATCATGAAAAATACTTAACAGCACTAGTATTAAGCGCCTTCATTAATAAAAGTTGGGCTCCACCTATGAGTCATGCTATTGGATGCATCTTTTATTAATTGATGACACCTAATATTACCAGTGTCTTGTAGCAAATACTTGAAAAAGAAAAACAAGTAATGAAATAGATGCCACCTAATAGCAGTGGGTCTTACATAAAATCCATTTCAACTATCATGTGGATGCCATATGTTCACAATCCATTGATGGCTGCTCCAAAAGTGCACAAATGCATGACACATATACCAACTACAGCCCTAAGATCAACATCCTATGGTCATCCTTATAGGGTGTAATGGTGAATAATGTAAAGCTTTTACATGCTATAGTTAGTAAACTATATTGTAAAAATTTTACATGTTATAATTCTTAAACCTAAACTGATAGTTTAAACTATTCCTACAAACACCTTAATAATTTACTCCATGGGTGGATTAAAAGTACTTCTCTTGATTTATTCTACTCTTAATTTACTCCATTGGTGGATTAAAAATCCCGTTTCCATAGAAAAAATGTACCATGAAACATAACCATAATTAACTATCAATATTTAGTGAAAAACCAAAAATAGCACTATTTCACTAATTAATCAAGCACTATTTCACTAATTAAATATGATTATTGTTTATTATTGTTGATGTTACATGTTACAAGATTTCATTTCACATAAAACAACTGCTCTTCCAAACACCTATCCTTCCCTTCCATTAGTGGATTAAAAAATCCGTTTCCATAGAATAAGTTTCATTTCCTATGAAACATAACCATAATCAACTATCAATATTTAGTTAAAAACCAAAAACAGCACTATTTCACTACTTAAATACTATTATTGTTCTTTAATCTTTCCCAAAAAGATGCAAGCAAACGATAGTCAAACTTATTTTTAGCCTAGTGAACAACTACATAATTTCACTTTATTCTAAGCGGTGCCCGCCCAGTAAGACTAAAGGACGAACACAACACTCCTAGCTAAAAGCCCAATAAAACTTTAGACTAGATATGGTAACATTCCCGACTGCAGGCCTTGTGAAGCTTTAAACTATATTTGGTGGGGTGCGCCCGGGCCCGTGCTTTAGTGCAACGCATGGGCGACGCTTGAGATCCCCAGTAGCAAGCTACTGTAATGAGCCCCCCCTTGGAAAAATTAATTTAATATCATGTGAGCCATTGGCCCACGTATCAGATATTAAACTGATAAGAACAGATACTACACTTGATCTTAGCCAAAAGGCCGAGAAAGGTATGCTGTGCTTCTCTTTCAGCCTCCCTTTTATAGTGCTTGTTTTGATCTTTTATTCGTCTAAGTAGTCAATGTGGGACTATGGAAAGCACCGGTGCAACTCTAACATTGAACCCATCTTAACCATTAGTTTTCTCATAGTCTCTAACTTAAAAGTAACAAACAATTTTGCGTACCAAAACAATAAAAAAGATCACCAACTATCTTATTTGACGACAATGGATAAAGCAATGTTCAATAAGTAGAAAGGGATCATAGGAATATCATCTGCTAATTTTTTTTTAACACAATAACTCATTAGTTAGATATTTGTTTTTTAATCTGGCCTTATTTAGATATTTGTTTTTTGATCTGGCATTATTAGATATTTTAATCATATATATTGTTTTTGGTACGTAAAATTGTTTGTTACTTTTAAATTAGAGACTAGAGAAAACTATTTGTTAAATTGTTTTTTGATCTTTTATTCTTCTTTTTTATTGTTGAATTTGAGTCGTTAGCTAAAGGCTACGTAATCACCAACTATCTTGTACAGATCCTTATCACTCTCTTATGTGAAAACTTGTATTGTTATTTTTTTATTAAATAAAAAAAGATCGTTAGTGCCATCTTGCCCCTATTTTTATTGTCACTTTGAAAATCCCTGTCCTATAAAATGGAACAAATAGGACATGATTCAATCTACTCAAATAATGAACCAAGAATTCCCTCATGCCGCTATACACAAAGGTAAAACACATTGATCAGACAAGGACCCTAGAGCAGGGCTATGAAGTATCAAACTATGAGCACATTCTAAAAGAAGAAAAAGAAAAAATATCCTTATCGTTACAGTAATCTATTAGTGATGTATTATTAATTAATTTATACAGGGAGTATGCAACCCTCGTTTACCATGCATTTTTTAAGTTTTTCAGGATGTCACTTTACAATACTCTAATTATCGGAATGTTTAGCAATTATAACAATTACTTTTAACCAGTGGAAATTATTTAAAAAAACACAAAAACAAAAGGTGCCCCAAGAATGAAAGTTAAAGTTGATTATTCATTAATAACCTTTCTCCAATAATGAATAAAACTCTATGGAAAAATTGTGATCATCAGTTGAAATGGCCAGCCTAAATACATGTTGCACTTTGTTATTTGGAAGAGAGAGAGAGAGAGAGAGAGAGAGAGAACAAACTTGGTCGGTATGCAAGTTGTTGTAAGCATGGGGGTGACTGCTCTATGTAACCAAACGGTCCACTTTTCTTAGGAATGTACAATACATAAACCGTATGAAATCACTTCGGGGGACAAAACAGAGAACTAATCAACTAAACGAAAGGAAAAGTTGAACTGTACTTCATAATTTCATAAATTGTTAAAAAGAAAAAAAAGTTGCTTGTTTTATTGCAATTAAGAGAGAAAGGACGTCAAAGTTGCTGCAATAAACACACAATGGTACAATTATGTGCCAGTTTCGTGGACCATATTGCTAAATTAAATAAAAAAAACTGACGGCAAAAATCAGACTATTTAAGGTATATTTATTTTATGGTTTGAATCACGATTTGAATTATTTTATTATAGTATTTTCTCTTTTAAAAATTTAAATATTTATTTAAATTTTTTATTTAAATCTACGGACCAAACGAACTCTTTAAAAACTCATGACCATGCCAAGACCATTTTTAATCTCCGGTAGATGCCGTACACTTGAGTGGCAAACATCTATTCAATTTACTCGATCGGATAATATAAAGAGTATATTATATGGTAGGAAGCTAGGGCGTAAGCATTTGTTAAAGGGGTGTTTACTGAAGTGAAACGCTAAGTACTTCAATAAAAAAATTACGCAAAATAACCATTTCAAGACCTCCTATTTGAATTATCTTTTTAATTTGAAAATACTATCAGTCTATCCATTTTAAATGAGTTGTAAAACGTATGAGTCATAAGCCTAATTTTACAGGATAGTTAATAAAATCTCTGTCCAACCACTAAATAATTGACACATCATATCACCTTGTTAAAACATTAATAACAAAAAGAAACAAATTAATCATCTCACACTGTTGAATTTCTCTCTCATCTTTTCTGCCCTGACACACACTCTTTTTTTTCTTCTCTAACAGACCGATATATACAGATTAGACTACGAATTGACCCTTAATTCTTGTAATCTGAGACCCTTAGTGGGTACGCTAATGTTTTCAACATAAAGCAAAAGGAAAGAAAAAAAGAAAAGATAACCTAAAGAGCTATTCTTCCTCCTTTTTGAGAGAAAAACATAAAAGAAAAAACTTCATTTTTTTTTTTGCCTGCGTTTAACAAAAATTTTACAGTTAGAGGAATTAAAACTAAGTAAAGGAAAATTCAATCTTTGTTTTCTTTAATTTTGATTTTGGCATTTATTTGCTAATCTATTTTAATTATTGTAGTGCACAAAGTGCACAAAGTGTCCACTCACCTAGTGCAGTAAATAATGAGTCATAGTCTAGAAGATCTTTTGGTGACATGGTCTATTATTAAGATCTTGCGTTAGCATCGTCGTCAATTTGACTAAGGTATGATTTCTATTTCTATACTACATATTTTTTGAGACAATTCTTGGTGTAGGATATTACTCTTGTGCTTGAATGTGATTGTTGTTCGGTATAAAATTTTTATTTTTCACCTAATTTATATATCATATGTTTTAGAATTTTTCCCTACATAATTGTCAAAGAAACGACTAAAAAAATTAAAAAATTTAAATATAAAACAAAATCGATAAAATCAAAACCCATCCTTGAAGATGAAAATATAGGGAAAAAAACCCTAAACTTTTTTCTACAAACCCATTTGAAAAATCAATCTAACATCTCACTCTTTTTTTATTAAATAAAAATATCATTCTTCTTTTACTAAGTCATCAGTATTTCAACCTCTCGTTTGTAGGGAGAAAGAGGAATAAACAAGATTAGACAAAGAAGAGTAGGTGGAAGAAAGAAAGGAGAAATAAAATAAAAATGCTCAAGAGCAATCATTGGTGCTAAGCACCACCACTAATTAAAGGTAGGTCCCACCTGTAAGTCTTATATTGCAAAAAAAATGCTTAACCTACTAGTATTAAGTGCTATCATTAATAAAACGTGGCCCTACCTATGAGTCATACCGTTGGACGTATCTTTTTATCAGTGGATGGTGCTTAATACTGTCAGTGTCTTATAACAATACTAAAAAAAAAAAGCAAGTAATGAAGTTTATGCCACGTAATAGCAGTAAGTCTTACATAAAATCCATTTTAGCCATCCTGTGAATGCTATATGTTCACAATTCAGTAATGGCAGCTCCTCCAAAAATGCACAACGCACAATACATATACCATCTACAGTCTTAAGATCAACATCCTATGATCATTCTTATAGAATTTAGATTTAAACTACAACAGTGTAAAATTTTTCATGTTATAATAAATAAGCTACATATTAAAACTCTACTACAGTTTTCAAACCTAAAATTAACTAACCCAAACTACTAATTTAAACTATTTTCTTAAATACTTTATTAATTAACTAACCTAAACTATTAATTTAAACTATTTTCTTAAATACCTAATTAATTTATAATTTACTCCATGAGTGGAATAAAAGTACCGTTTCCGTAGAAGATTTTTCTGCCCAAAAAGAACAAAGATCCAATACAACATTCCGTGCTAGACACCCAACACAGCATTCCATGCTAAAGGCCCAATAAAGGTTTCCATAGACGATATTTCTGCTACAATAGATCGAAGATCCACTACAACTTTGATCCTATATACTCAATACAACATTCCCTGCTAAAGGCCCAATAACAGTATAAAATAGAGACTTAAACTAGTTTTGGTGGGGTGCACCGGGCCCGTGCTTTGGTGCAACGCCCGGGCGACGCTCGAGGACCCGAGTAGCAAGCTACTAGAGTGGGGCCTCCCCTTAAAAAATTAATTTAATATCATGTGGGCCAATGGCCCACGTATCAGATATTAAACTGATAAGAACAGATACTACACTTGATCTTAGCCAAAAGGCCGAGAAAGGTATGCCTTGTTTTTTTTTCAGCCTACCTTTTATAATGCTTGTTTTGATCTTTTATTCTTCTAAATAGTCAATGTGGGACTATGTAAAGCACCGGTGCAACTCTTTTCTCTAGTCTCTAACTTAAAAGTAACAATCAATTTTGCGTACCAAAAACAATATATATATATTTAAATTTCTAATAATGCCAGATCAAAAAACAAATATCTAACTAATGAGTTATTGTGAGAAAAAAATTAGCAGATGATATTCCTATAATCCCTTTCACTTATGATTTATGAACATTGCTTCATCAAGTTGCCGTTAAATATGCTTTGTATAGTTTAGATTCACACATCTTTTGGGGGAATGGAAGAACATATTGGCTTTTGTAACACATTTTATGTATTTTTGCTATGGTTGTAACACATTTATGTCTATGCAACAACTGATGAGGAACTTTTCGTTTTAATTGTTGCCCATGAATTGCTAAGTAAAGACTAGATAATCACTTAAAAAGATCCTTAGCATCTTCTTATGTCGATATTTGTATTGTTATTTTTATTAAATAAAAAAATATCGTTCATGTCATCCTACCCCCATCTTTTTTGTCACTTTTAAAATCACCAGCCTATCAAATGATATAGATAGGATCTGATTCAATCTACTTGAAGGATGGACCCTGATATCCCTTATGCCAGTACACACAAAGGTAAAACATTAGTCAGAACGGGGTCCTAAAGTGGGGTTATGAAGTATTGAATTCTGGGTACATTCTAGAAGGAGAAGAAGAAAAGACATCCTTATCATTACACCAACCCATTAATGACGTGTGTTTTTTTTAACTTATTAGATGCAGTATGCAACCCTTGTTCCCTATGCAGTTCTTAAGGCTTTTAGGATGACACTTCACAATACCCCTGATTATCAGTATGCTTACTTTTTATGAAATGCTTACATGCCATAAATTTAGTATTTCCTATAAATATTTTTAAGACTTGCTATTTACTATAAGGATGCTTGTATTGACACCCCTATTTTACTTTTCACAACTCTTTCTTCAACTATCCCTAATTCTACTTCTTTCACCCCTCCTAAAATACCAAATAGTCTCTACACTGAAGTAGTGTCAATTGGTTTTCCTTTTTTCACCTATCCACTAAATAAACTTATATTTTTTCTAGACATTTTTTTAGTTTATATATCAAACGATATTTTCTTCTCAATATATTTTTTCTTTTTTACTAAACTAAATCTTGGATTTCTAAAACAATAATGGGTAGTAAATTTAAGGGGTTATATATGAATCAAACAAATTGTTTTTCTTTTCCTTAAAAATAGAAAAGAGAAATGTAATTTTTTTCTTTTTATATCACGCTCTTTATATCAAATTAAACAGTAGTCTCTTTCACTAGAAAACATAGTCTATAGTTATTTATATATCAAACAATTTGCATTGATACATAATTACAAGTAGTATATATAGAACAATAATGAAAATAAGAATTTTGAAAAAATAGTAAACCACATGTATATATTTTTTTTATTGAAAGACTCTTTGGTGTTGGAATCTATTTTTATTCTTTTGAAAAAATAATACACTAATTTTTAGAAGGGAGTATATATATATATATATATATATATATATATATTATGATAGGGTGTGTAACGAGTATTTATTTAAAACATGTTTGTCTTAAAAGTAATTTTATTAATAAGTAATACAATAATACATACATCTTATTAAATAGAGGTATCTAAAAAGTAGAATAAAGAATATAAATAGACACATTCTTACTATAATTAGTTTCGAAAAGTTCATCTTTACCACAATTTCTACAAATTTGTTAATTGGTGCATAATGAATGCAATGTGCCAAGACCCAAGTTGAGTCAGGCCTCAACCACTAGTCCACAAGAGCCCATAATGCCCAAGACTTGAGGACTCATTTGGTTCAAGCCCTTTAAGTATTCTCTCAGTCAACCGTGTAGGATGCCCGAAGTCAGCAAAACTTCACAATCTGATTGGTTGGATGGTGACAATGTAACAATCAAAACTGTTCCTTAATACACCATAACTTTTCTCCTCACTTACTTAGAAACGGGTGGATAGCATACAAGGATGTCTAAGAGCCAAAAGAGAACGACAACCAAAAAAGCTCAAAAGTTTTGAATTTTGAGTTTCAGAGTAAAAAAAAAAAAAATTGTTGAAATTTCAGCCATGGCTTCAATCCCATGGACTAGTACTAGTACAAATATTATTCTTAATACCCACAAAATTTTTACCAAAAAATAATGCAATTCTTCAGTGATTAAATTCAACACCCAGTTTGTGAATGGAAAAACCAGGCTTGGTTGGGTAAGATCCTCTGGTATTGGACCATCCAATGGGGGCAGAGCAAAATGCTGGTTCAAGTTTGGTAAAAATGGTGTTGATGCTGAAGGTGCTGGCATATATGGCAGCCAGTCACGTGATGACTTTGATAGAGATGATGTTGAACAGGTACTCTCTCTACTTTCCCTCTCTAAAAGTTTGAATTTTTAAAGGAGTAATGTTAGCCCGTTTGGTTTATAACTTCGAACCATGCTTTCAATTATCTTTCAATTATTATTTTTATAGTATATAGCTTGTAAAAATTTAAATTTTTATTCAAATTTCTTATCAAACATAACATAGTCAACTATCAATATTCAGTGAAAAACCAAAAAAAAGCACTATTTCACTAATTAAATACTATTATTGTTCATTAATCTTTCCTAAAAAGATGCAAGCAAACATAAGATAATCAAACTTGTTTTTAACCTTGTAAACAACTAGACAATTCACTTTATTTTGAGCAGAGCCTGCCCAATAGGACCACAGGCCGAACACAACGTTCCAGGCTAAAAACCCAACAAGACTTAAGACTAGACATGGTAACATTCCCAACCAACGGCCCAATAAAGCTTTAAACTAGATTTGGTGGGGTGCGCCGGCCCGTGCTTTAGTGCAACGCCTGGGCGACGCTCGAGGACCCGAGTAGCAAGCTACTAGAGTGGGCCCTCCCCCTTAAAAAATTAATTTAATATCATGTGGGCCAATGGCCCACGTATCAGATATTAAACTGATAAGAACAGATACTACACTTGATCTTAGCCAAAAGGCCGAGAAAGGTATGCCTTGTTATTTTTTCAGCCTACCTTTTATAATGCTTGTTTTGATCTTTTATTCTTCTAAGTAGTCAATGTGGGACTATGTAAAGCACCGGTGCAACTCTTTTCTCTAGTCTCTAACTTAAAAGTAACAATCAATTTTGCGTACCAAAAACAATATATATATTTAAATTTCTAATAATGCCAGATCAAAAAACACATATCTAACTAATGAGTTATTGTGAGAAAAAATTAGCAGATGATATTCCTCTAATCCCTCTCACTTATGATTCATGAACATTGCTTCATCAAGTTGCCGTTAAATATGCTTTGTATAGTTTAGATTCACACATCTTTTGGGGGAATGGAAGAACATATTGGCTTTTGTAACACATTTTATGTATTTTTGCTATGGTTGTAACACATTTATGTCTATGCAACAACTGATGAGGAACTTTTCGTTTTAATTGTTGCTCGTGAATTGCTAAGTAAAGTCTAGATAATCACTTAAACAGATCCTTAGCATCTTCTTATTTTAATGTTTGTATTGTTATTTTTTATTAAATAAAAAATAAGATCGTTCGTGTCATTCTGCCCTCATCTTTTTTGTCACTTTTAAAATCACCGGCCTATCAAATGATATAGATAGGATCTGATTCAATCTACTCGAAGGATGGACCCAGATATCCCTCATGCCACTACACACCAAGGTAAAACATTAGTCAGACCAGGGTCTTAAAGTGAGGCTATGTTTAGAAGGAAAAGAAGAAAAGACATCATTATCATTACACCATGCCATTAGTGATATGTTTTTTTTTTAACTTATTATATGTATTATGCAACCCTTGTTCCCTATGCAGTTCTTAAGGCTTTTAGGACGACACTTCACATTACCCTTGGTCATCGGGATGCTTGCATTTTATAAAATGCTTACATGCCATAAATTTAGTATTTTTTATAAATATTTTTAAGACTTGCTATTTACTATAAGGATGCTTGTATTAGCACACCTATTTTATTTTTCACACACTCTTTCTTCAACTACTCCTAATTCTACTTCTTTCACACCCTTCTAAAATACCAAAAAAGTCCCTACACTGAAATAGTTTCAATTGGTTTTCCTTTTTTCACCTATCCACTAAATAAACTTGCATTTTTGTCTAGTCAATTTTTTAGTTTATATGCTAAACAATAGTTTTTTTTTCTTAATATATTTTTTTTTCTTTTTTACTAAACTAAATTTTGAATTTCAGAAAACAATAATGGGTAGTGAATTTAAGGGGTTATATATGAATCGAACAAATTATATTTCCTTTCCTTAAAAAAGAAGGGAGAAATGTAATTTTTTTTTATTTTTATATCATGCTCTTTATATCAAATCAAAGAGTAGTTTCTTTCACTGGAAAGCACAATTTACAGTTATTTATGTATCAAACAATTTGCATTGATATATAATTATAATTAGTATATATAGAACAATAATGAAAAATAAGAATTTTGAAAAAATAATAAACCACATGTATATATTTTTTTTATTGAAAGACTCTTTGGTGTTGGAATCTATTTCTTTTCTTTTGAAAAAAAAATATTACACTGATTTTTAGAAAAGAATATATATATGTGTGTGTATATATTATGATAGGATGTGTAATGAGTATTTGTTTAAAACACGTTTGTCTTTAAAAGTAATTTTATTAATAAGTAATACAATAATACATCTATCTTATTAAATAGAGGTGTGTAAAAAGTAGAATAAAGAGTATAAATAGACATGTTCTTACTATAATTAGTTTTGAAAAGTTCATCTTTACCACAATTTCTACAAAATTTGTTAATTGGTGCAAAAATGAAGACAATGTGCCAAGACCCAAGTTGAGTCAGGCCTCAACCACTAGTCCACAAGAGCCCATAAAATTTTTAAGCCCAAGACTTGAGGCCTCATTTGGTTCAAGCCCTTCAAGTTTTCTCTCAGTCAACAGTATTGGATGCTAAGGTCAGCAAAACTTCGCAATCCGATTGGTTGAGTGGTGACAATGTTACAATCAAAACTGTTCCTTAATACACCATAACTTTTCTCCTCACCAACTTAGAAACGAGTGGATGGCATACAAGGATGTCTGAGAGCCAAAAGGGTTCGACAACCAAAAAAGCTCAAAAGTCTTGAATTTTGAGTTTCAGAGTAAAAAAAAAAAAAAAGTGTTGAAATTTCAGCCATGGCTTCAATCCCATGGACTAGTACTAGTACAAATATTATTCTTAATACCCACAAAATTTTTACCAAAAAATCATGCAATTCTTCAGTGACCAAATTCAACACCCAGTTTGTGAATGGAAAAACCAGGCTTGGTTGGGTAAGATGCTCTGGTGTTGGACCATCCAATGGGGCAGAGCAAAGTGCTGGTTCAAGTTTGGTAAAAATGGTGTTGATGCTGAAGGTGCTGGCATATATGGCAGCCAGTCACGTGATGACTTTGATAGAGATGATGTTGAACAGGTACTCTCTCTACTCTCTCTCTAAAAGTTTGAATTTTTAAAGGAGTAATGTTAGCCCGTTTGGTTCATAACTTCGAACCATGCTTTCAACTATTTTTTTTATAGTATTATAACTCACAAAAATTTAAATTTTTGTGAAAATTAATTTTTTTAAGAAAAAATATTGTATTTAAAAAGTAATTCAAACCTGTGGAAAACCGGGCTATATATGTATCTACTATGGTAGTTGCATGTGCCACAAGTTGTAGAATTTTGGGTCAATTCACTTGTGAAAATTGCAGAATTCTCTTTTTTTTTAAGGGAAAAATTGCAGAATTCTAGGAACAAAAACAATCTCTTTTTTAATTATTATTTTGTAATTGACATTGCAGCTGAAGTGGCCAACCTGAGAAAAATATTGAGGTCCAAATACAAGAAACGGTCTTAATAAGACTTGTGACTTGTGATTTATGTGTATCAAAACATGGATGTGTACTATTATGTCCTAGGCATTTTTTCGAAGAATAAACATGTCCTTGAGTATCATGGCTTGGTCAAGTGCAGCCATATCCTACTGTTTTGCACTTTGTATTTTTAACTTTGTCAAAAAATGTATAGGTTATTGGACAAGTATAGTTAGAACCGATTTTTTGATTATCAAATAGTGTAAAACTCTTGCATGTTACAATAAAACAAAAAATTACTATAATATAAAGCTCTGACATGTTACAGTATTCTTAAACCAAAAGGTTGGTTCTAACTATACTTATCAAACACCTAATAGATGACACATTTTGTACATTCTCATATTGTCTATTTGAGTTTTAAATTTTAATTTCATGCCCATTTTTATCATCTCTTTGGTCAATTACTACTATTTTAATACTTAAATGATGATTTTACTATTTAGAGATTATCATCAACTTATTCATTCTATATCTCATTATTAGTAAAGTTGCCATTTAGGCGGTCAAATTAGGAATTTGATCAAGAAAAGTTTAAATTTGATATGAATATGAAATATAAGCGTACATTGTTGAGAAGATCTAAAATGTATGATAGGTATTTTTAACAAACTTCAAATGCGGGGTATAAAATAGTAAACCTTATTTTAATTTATTTTCAGTTATCATTGTTATTACCACTATTTTTAAAGAAAGCTAAAGATCTTGCCTTGGTAGTGCTTTAGAATATTGAAGATGATTCAAGCTCCTTTATTTTCTTGTAGAATTATACCAGAGCAAAGAACTTGTAGGAGTTTTTTGCAGTACTTAATATGGTCCTTTTAGTGCTCTTTTAAACTCACCTTTTTGTTTTTGTTTTTTGTTTTTCATGTTTACAGTACTTTAACTATATGGGAATGCTTGCTGTTGAGGGTTCATATGACAAAATGGAGGTTCTTTTAAGCCTCAACATCCATCCAGTAGATATATTGCTGATGATGGCTTCTTCTGAAGGTGACAAACCAAAAATTGAGGAGTTGTTGAGAGCTGGAGCCAAGTATGATGTCAAGGATGGTGATGGCAGAACAGCACTTGATAGAGCTGCTAGTGATGAAATCAGAGACTTGATTCTTAACTTTGCAGCTCAGAAAGCATGATGACATGATGGGCAAATTTGTGTATTGAATCAAAAGTTTTCATTTTTGCAATGCAGCAATTGAAAATTTTTTTTTTTGGTCTTCTCTATTTCATCAGTTTGGGAATGGATTTTGGTGCTTTTGCGCCTTGAATTTTAGTATATTGGCAAGTTACTCCTAGAACTTTTATAGAGTGTGTAGCAACCTTGGTTTGGCATTGATTTGAACCATTTAGGTTCAAAGCATTATAGCATATAAAAGCTTTACACTATAGCTTACTTTTACATTACAGTGTAGCATATAAAAGCTTTACACTTTCGAGTTCAAACCATTGATTTGAACAAGTTTCTTAAACGTCCTTTTTATCTAGGCAAATTATCCTTGAGTTTAATAAAAAATTGCAGAGTGCTTCAAATCGCTGGACAATGTTAAACTTTGGAAGAAAACACCCTAATGCACATGACATAACGTGCTTCGTCATCACCAAAATTGTCAACAACTTATGACAAGCTCACATGACATGTGATAGGGCAAACTCGTACTAATTTTAACAACCATCATCGATTTAAGACACTACGCAACACTATTAAATTTTTGGATCAATATTTAGTTTAACTAACAGCTTGCCAAATCTTAAAAAGTTAGGAGGTAAACCCTGAAATCAATTTTATTTGTTCAAACCACATCAAAGGATTCTAGTGGTTTGGAATTGGCTTGTTGCATCTTATGCCAAACTCTGAATTTAATACTGATCTCAATGGCAACAACAATTTTTTGTAAGAAAATTAATGTCATGAACATAGAATATCTCATTGTTTAAGTTGGTATAATAAGACTAAATGAGCCTTATAAGTTGTATTGAGTCGAGGAACTACTACTTGAAGTAAAGCTCAACAAGCTTCTTAAGAGTATCAAATACACTAGTAAAAGGGTTCAATGCTACAGGGGCCTTCAATTCCAGATCAGGAAACTGGTTCGTTAGAGCTTGTTGCATTCCTGACATTGACATCATTGCAGCTAGTTGACTGTTTGACATCACTTGGCAATCTTGTGGAGTGTCCCTGATTTTGTTCGGATCGTATCCGAAGTTCGCCAAGTAGGACTTGTATTTCTCTATGAATTTAGGTCCAGGGTCAGGTTTCCTTGAGTATATCTGAAATATTGATGCCAAGTATGCTTTTAAATGGTTACTCACAATAGATATTACTCGTAGGACAATTCTATGGTATGATTCGAAAAAATATCCTACTGACAAGACGCAGTTTTGAACTGTCAGATCATATTAAAATCATGTCAAATTAAAAAAGGTAGAAAATTTAGAGGGAATTTGATTAAGATTTGATGGGTTCAAAACTACCAGAAAATTCTACTTTCTCATATGATCTTTCAATGGAAAGATAACTTGTACAAACTAGATTCATATGTATGAATTTTCTTCAAATCCTTACTTGTATGAAGCTTTTGTCTTTTGCTCCCGAAACAAGAGCGAAATTGTCATAATCAGTTGCAATCACATCATAAGGCTCTTTAGGAATGAATGGCAATGTTGGGAAACGCAGATAGCATTTCTCTTTAATCATCTCCTGTTTTTCGAGTTCCGTCGCATTTTTCTCCAAATCTTCCTCTGAAAGGCATTGAACTTTTCCCCTTATGCCCGTAATGTATCCGTCAGGACCTCCATGAACACAAAAGGTATCAACTTGAATGGATGGTGCCGCCATATCAAATGTATATACACCCTGCAGCCACAAAATGTTGGAGCTATATATGATATAAACCCAAATAATTCTGGAAAATAATAGTAGAAAAACACAGCAAAAAAACAAGAAAGAGCTGAAAGAATCTATCTTTATTGATGAACTATTGACAACATTGAATAGCAGCATCCCAGATGCTGCAACCCTTCCAAATTCCCAATAATCAGAACGTTATCCTCGTTAGCCACTGACCCTCTTGTTTACACAAGTAACACTTTCGAACAAACTCTAACTAACAGCTAACAGACTACTAATTTGTTACAACATCCTTCGCCCACACCTTAAGCCCTAATCAGTAGCCTAATCACTATATAACATTCACTGAAAGAACACAAGGAGGAAACTTCTTTTTAACTCCAAGCACTTGTAAGGATGCTCCGAAAACATGGAGTTCTGCTTCCAAAATACGTGAATGGCAAGCCAAAAACCACAGTTCTTTCCCAGAGACCGCAGAATAAGATAGATCAGGTTAGGCAAGGCACTCAAACTGTTTTCCAAGTGTCTTTAATTCGGTGACAAAGTAAATTATGATTAAGAAAACACAAGCGCGCGCACACAGAGTTTTCTCTGCTGTGCAACCAAATCTAGAGGTACCAAGGTTGAGAATAATGTTTCTTATATCATGTTTGTCACTTCCTTGTAAAGAACAATGTAAACGTAGGTTTAGCCTGGCAGTAATTGAAGGCGTGCCAATAATGTTGAGATCGTAAGTTCGAATATTCAATCCCGAGTTTTCTTTTTCTTCAAGAAACTAAAATCAGCATTCAAGAGGTACAACTCACAACCATACATACCCTTTATAGCATTTACCTGCGTGCAATGGCAGTCTTCCTGACCTTGGCCGGCAAATCCACGTTTAAGTGAAGCCACCTCAAACCATCTTCCAGAATATCTGATGGGATCGAAATCCTTAGCCGTCATCCCTCTCATCATCATCAGCTTCCCGCCTCCTTTATCAGAATCCTCATCAAGTGGAAGACTTGGCAAACTATTTGCTGCACTTGCAAGCTGGCATATATTTCCTTGATTGGCTACATCAGCTGCAACAGCCTGCCAAGATGCTAACGTTAGCAACCTCAACCAAATCCAGAAAATTCAAAAACTTTATTGGCAGGATACAGCTTTTAAGCCTCCGATCTTCGTCAAGTTCTACTAAATTATCGTACTTTTCTTAATTTGATATGATGCTAATGTGATCCGACAATTAAAATTACTGTCCTATTGGTGAAGTATTTTTTTCATACTCTTATCACAGAATTCCCAAACAAATCTCATAGAATTTTACAGTAGGGTACGAAATTACCACATCAAAAAGGTGCGATGGAACCACAAGAATTTCATGAAGTTCCATTAAATTGTATTATTTTTCTTAATATGATATGATCTAGCACTTAAAAATTGTGTACTATGGAGTTAATTTTCAATTTTCATATACCCTTACCCACAGAATTCTCCACCTTCATTGTATTAAAAAAAAAAAAAAGAGTCAAACTAGTGCAATGTAATTTAGGTTATAGTCATGCAAATGAATGAACATCAGGGAAAAAAAGCCACTATCATAAAAATTTTAAGCAAAAATTCTAGAACTAGCTAGCTTTTATAGGATCAACTTTGGCCTAATAGCTTAGAACAAAAAATATTATCTAGTGAATATAGAGCGATTCAATCATGTCACAAACTGGTAATAAGAAAGTCCACACTTTTTCCTCAAGTGAAGATTTTTTCTTCAGTTTCCCCTCAAGTTCAAAACTTTTGTATCAGTACAAAACAAACATTCATAAATTCTATAGAGTGAGAAACCAACCAACATGGTTTATCATTGTTAAAAAATATATATATCATTAAAAAATTTACCTCGTTTATTGGAGAGACAAATATCAATGAAGCCACAAGACCAGATATAACATGCCTAGTCACCAGCTTATTAGTGGACACAGAATTCTCAATTGAGCACTTTACCACTATTTTACCAGGCAATCCTCTGCGTTATCAGAAAGACAAATGTCATTAAAGAGACAAAAAAGAAAAAGAATTTCAAAAAACATCAACAAATTAATACAAAATATCAACGGAAAATGAAATTCTGAGCAACCAAGAGGATTAAACAAAAACCCAGAAAAACCCATGCAAGCAATTTGCAAAAGGACCTTTCACCAAAAAAAAAAAAAAAAAAAAGAAGGAGCCCAGAAAGGGAATGGCAAAACCCAGAAAAAAATGAAGAAAAAACTGGAAATTATATACCTAGAGGTGGAGATATAGGAAGGAATAGAAGAAGAAGGAGAAAAACAAGAATGAAGAGCTGGTACTGCTTGTAGAAGCCCTTGCCCCATATTTTTTTTCCTATTTCGTTTCAAAGTTTCAAAGTTTAAAGGCTTCTTCTTAAAGAAAATAAAAAAAAGTAAAAAATCTTTTTGCAGTTAATTATAAAGATAAGCTCCAACAATTTGAAAGGTGTTTGATTAAAGGTAATTTATTTCATAAATTTAATTATAAATAGTATAAGATTTTTATATATTATAATAAATAAAATTATTATAATATAAAATTTTTATATATCGTAACAAAAATAGCTTATATTAATAATTTTTAACACTAACTAAACACACGCTGGTATTAAGTTACTCTTCCACCAGATCCTAGAAGCGAAATCTTTTTGATGAGTCATCATCTCGACTTCAAGGTCGGTCCTTATTAACAACCTCTTAAAAATATTTTGTTTTCTTTTTTATTACAATGCGCAGACTGGTGACGGTGTCTTCCGACATGGCTACTTTCAAACTTTATTCAACTGTTGTTCTTTTCCTGATTGAAAAGAGGATTTTTAGGGTAAGATAAATATTATATTGAAAAGTCATGCCATTTTAAATGTTAGATTAATTTTTAGATAGTATAATTTGTAATTGTTTATGTTGTCAAAAGTTTGTAGAGTATAATATGAAATGTTTACAATAATAAATTAAAAGTTAATTATATCGTTAAAATAAGAAGGTTTATCGAGATAAGAGTAGAATGCATGTTTATCGTAAATTAAAAAAAAAAAGGTTACTTATTTGATCCTTAAAATAATTAGATTAAAAAGTCGGTATTTAATATATGAGTGATGAGATCAACGCTCCTAAAAAATTGTGACTCATAGGAGATGTGAAATTAAATCTTTTAAACAAAGATTTGATTGGGAATTCATGTCAAGCACTATTGATGTGAGTCTCTACTTTGATGAGTGGCTTATGAATCTATAGATGCACCCAACAGACATATTCATATGCTTCTTTAAGGTGCAACCATATAGATGATCTCTTGAATTTAAATATGCTCCTACCTCAATATTTCTATTAGTTATTGTTAAAAATTACATATATTAAAATTCAACAAATTAGATAGTTCAAAGGCATATAGAGACAAACGACCTTTTAAAGGTCTTTTTAAAATATATAATCATATTTTTCCTAAATCAGGGAAATAATCTCTCTTTATTAATTATAAAGTTAAAATGATAGAAATAACGTTTATTAATTATGTATAAGCCATAGTATATTAGTAATAAATTTAAGTAAATTAATGATAAACTTGAGTACATTAATGACAAATCAAAATGTATTAGTGATATAATGTAATACATTAATGATAAATCATAGTATATTAGTGATAAAGGCCTAGTACATCAGTAATAAATCTTAGTATATTACTGATAAACCTATAAATAACAAGTCTTAAAAAACCCAAATCCTAATTTTCTCTCTATTCTCTCTCTCCTTTTTCTTTTTCTGCATATCTCTAAACATTGCTAGTGCCACACTCCGTCAAGTCGGCCACTTGGAGTGCTAGCAAGGTTATTTTGACTAATAACAATAAAGGTTATTTTTGCATTTTGATTTTAAATTAATAATAATAAGTCATTTGTTTAATTTAGACAAAATATGTTCATTTATTTTAAAGAGCCATTAAAAAAAGACTACTCATCCCAATTCTCTAGTTTAAATTAACAAATAAACAATAAGAAAATTTGATAAAAATTTGACGGTTTAAGATTCTACTCTAGCAGAGATATATCATACAATAGAAAATTTTCCTAAAATACAAGTGATCATTTTTTAAAGGGGAACATATGAACATAGCAATAGAATGATAATTTTTTTTTTCCTAAAATAGGGACAAAAAACTTAATTTGAGTTAAATTCAAGATCTAAATTTTTGCCTCACAGAACAAATCTTATCCTCAAATTTAAGTTTGAGTTTTTGATTCCAATAAAACAAATGCATCTTAGGCATTCCTCGTTGTTCGGCTCACTAAAAAGGATGTCATTTCACCACATATACAACAAGATATAAACTATATGGTGTCGTTCAGAGAGTTTAAAAAAAAAAAAAAAAAAAAAAACTCTATAAAGTGTCGATTTCTCTCAAGCGACAGCAAAATGAAAAATTTGAACGGACCACAGTCGTCAGACAACAACAGTCTTTTAAAACACCAAAAACGGCGTTCTTTCACACAGACGACAGATGATATGTCGTTTGTCTGAAACGACGAATGAAGTGTCGATTTAAGAACCACACGACAGCATCATCCATAACCAAACGACAGCAAGCTTCTAATCATGACATGTCGTTTTCAAATCGAACGACATCAGTAATATAATACAACAAGTCTTTTAAATCTAAAACGACGGGTCCTTTTCATTTAAGCCACAGAAAACTCAAGACACAAATGATGTGTCGTTGGGACATTCAAACAACAGCAAAGTTTTAACGGACAAGTGACATGTCGAATTACGAACTAAACGACATAAAGGCAGTAAAAGCGTCATATTCTGCTTAATCAGGCATCAATTCAACTAATAATAATAAAGAAAAGAAAAATACATCATATAAAACAGGCATGGAAATGGAAAACTTACAAATTTGCCGTTCAAAACATATGGGACTGGCCATAGAGGGCCCATTGGGTTATTGGGTCAGTGCCGGTTGGCCTTTTTATTCTCTCTTTGGGCCAGCTCAACCCAATTTGTTGCTATATGCAAGGTCAGCCCAACCCATTTCTAGAATGTTGAGACATAACACTTTTAAAGAGTATAAAAATAAATTAATCGCAAGTATTTTAGGTTTGTGTTGGATAAATATGTATTATTTAAAGGTATTTTGACGTCTTGTTTGGGAGAAATGGTACGAATCAATAATGATAATAAAAAGCTAGTATGTCACTTAAATTACTCTTCTTTCACGTAGCCGATGAGGCAAGCAACCCATTTTTATAGCTTTAGCACTCTAGAAATGAACAAGCATAATCTATTTGCCATGGTTTCATGGGTGATTTAGAGGAATACCCATATTCGAAATTGAATTTATCATCTTTTGTAAGCAGTTTTTGTATAAAAATGGTACATATCAATAATTAGAGTTCAAAAATTATATACCGCCTAATTGATGCCATTCGCTGGACGTGGGAAAATACGCTTTAAAACTGGTGCACTATTAATTAAAACTATGCAATTTTTGAAGCCTAGTTATTTCCTTGTACCACTTTTGCATTTACCTTAGACCACTTTTTTTTTTTTTTTTTGTCCTTTTCAACAAGCAGCGGTCTAGTTGAATTCAACATCAGTGGCAGAGCTAGAACTTCTTTTCAACAGCATACTATATAAAAATTAAAAATAGTATATTATTGAATAAAAATATTTAACTAAAAAAAATCATATTGTCCCTAGTACTTTTATATGCTAAATTGTGAGGACTTGTCTTCTAGGTAAGGAGCAAGTGCTCTAATTACAAACGCTTATCCTACCTCTATATATATAGTTTTCAAAACGCAAAAATATAACTATATGTTGACTTGATAAGGTTTAAGTGTATTCAAAATCAATGGTAGTAGATTAGTAGTTCCATTTTTTATATTCTTACCAGTTCCATGACCCACAAAGGCTAAAAAATAAAAACTATGTTTACAAAATCCAGTTAGGTAGTTCATAGAATATGATATTTGGTTAGGCTGTTTTGGTCATAGGTGTCAATTCCCTATAAGGGACTCCCCCACCAAAAGACTACCCATTAATTTTGTACTTTAAGCTTAAAAAATACATATTGTCAAATAGATATGGACCAACTTCTCACCCACAAAGGAAGAGAAAAAGGGTAAAAACTAAAAAAAAAAAAAAAAAAACTGTTGGTTTTTGCTATGCAAAGTGAACAGTATACTTGGAGAGTTCAATTCTATTAAAAAAAAGTTTGGACAGTTTGAAGAATGGAGACTCTCAAACAAAAATTGTTTAACTTCTAAATTGTGTTTTTGTTGTTGGGTTTTTCTTTTTTTTCAACTAAAGAACTAACTAGGAAACTGCATGCCATAGTGGGTTAGTTCCTTTTATTTTGTTTTCAAGAGAAGAATTATGGGGATCAAAGAGAATATTTGATTTTATAGTATAGTACTTTTATTTCTTACCCCTAAGTTCTTTTGCTTTTTTTTTTTTTTTTTGGGTGAAGGATCTTACCCCTGAATTCTAAGTACGACCCCTTTTAATATGTAAGTGGCCGAAGCACCAAACTTGGGCGTGGATGCCCATATGTACTTAATGGTGTCCCAAAGCATTATCTTTAAAATAAATAAAAACTAGTATGGAGAATGAGTAAAGAAGAAGTTTCTGTGGCAATCAATGAAAACCAAAAGTTATTTCATTTTTCCTTGTACTATACTTTATCAAAAGCAAACGAGAAATATATATATAATAAACAAAAGATGTGAGAGAGAGAGGCAAAGGGCAAAAGTGAGAGGAGGTTTGTGGGGATTCTGTGGTCATTTTGATGTTGTCCCAAGAAGCTTTTTCCTTCATTCATTTTAAAAGCCATAGATTCTTTGATCTTGATCTAAATATATGTAAAGGACAAAGTTTCCCATTGTACGTATCATGAATGAGTCCATCAAGTAACTTTTTAATATGTGGAGAACATTTTGATTTGATCAGAGGACACTTTCTAGTTTTTAATCCAAGGGCTCAAAACTATTTGATAACTATGATAACGTGGTTGATGCTAATAGATGCTTTCATGATTAAACAAATAAAAACACAATCCAATCCCAAAACTTTAATGGCCATGAATAGTTTTGTGATTTGAAAAATTCCTTCACTTTCAAGCCACATCTGATAACCAACGGCATCTTCTCTTTGGACAAATAGAAAACAAGCCCTTTTCCTTTTCATTTCCAAATAACTTTCTAAACAAACCCACCAAACACGCATTGAAAATTAAAAAAAAAAAAAAACCCATTTCAAGTTTTGAGAAAGAAAAGGAAAAAAAGAAAAGAAAAAAGAGAATTCTCTTGTTGGGGGTACCCTATTTATGGATTACTAACCTCAACTGTACCATTTAAATAAAATAGTGCTAATGAAACAGGTTCTTTGGAAACCTTTATTTAAAAGGTTTAAATCAAAATTGGTTTAAAATTCAAATTTTATTATAAAAAAAAAACTAAAGCAAAGTTAGTTTTGATACAACTTAAAAAATCTTCTCATTATTTTCAACTTCATATAACTTATTTGATTTTAGGGAGCAAATGAATTTGAATTCAATTTCTAGGATGTGAAAACCAAAGCATGCCAAAACTGTCCCACACCGTTATCCACAAAGCACCACCACACCCAACACTTGCTTCCCCATTTTAATAACTCACATACCTACCATTTTCTTACCTTAAAAAACATCAAAAGATTCTTGTGCTCTGTGTACGTGGACAGGCTTCTTATCCCCTGTCACTTGTTTTATAGCCACCAAACATCTAATTTACCATTAAACCCTTTTCAAATGACCAAAACACCCTTCTCACTCCTGATTGGCCAGTCATTGCATTCTCAAAATGACCAAAATACCCCCAATCCGTCGTTGTACCCAAGGAGCCGGCTTTATGGACTGTATAGGAATTTGAAAACTGACAAATACCGGTCAACTGTCCTCTCACATAACACAGTCACCTTCCAAGCATTGGGTTGGTTTAAAAAAAAAAAAAAACCTTCGTAAACATCTCCAAAAAAAGAAAACCCACAACTGTGTTTTCGTATAGCAATGAGAAAATTTCATGGACAAGCTCATCAAAAAATTTAATCTTCATGAAGCCAAAATAAGAGAAGATCATGATGCAGATTTGCAAGAAGATTAATGTTCATGTGAACATAAGGTGGAGCACAATAGAGCGTGTATCTATTATAAAGCAGTTTTTCAGGTTCATATGGGACAGAATTGTTGTTTGCTCCATAGGAAGGCCAAGCCGGTACCGGAGATTGCCATTCCGAAAGGCCTCGTCCCTCTCCCCAGAGGACCGCGGCTTGGCTTCCTCCGACAAGCCCACCACCTCATACAGAGGCGGCGGCGGCGGCTCGTGTGACTCGGATCCGGAATCCGTGACCTTGAAGATCAGCTTGTTGGGTGACTGCCAGATTGGGAAAACTAGCTTTGTTGTAAGTACTTCTTTCTATATCTCTTTTTATTTTTGAGCTACAAAAATAATAATATTTTCTGATTTTCTTTTGGGGATATTTTTGAAGATCAAGTATGTGGGGGATGAGCAGGAGAAGAAATGTTTGGAGATGTCAGGACTAAATTTAATGGATAAAACTCTACTTGTTCAAGGAGCCAGGATTTCTTTCAGCATTTGGGATGTAGGAGGTATGTATATATGCTTATATGTGTGTATATATATATTGGGCTCATATTCATCATGGGGTTTTTGGTTTATTTCTAATTAGTTTTTTGTGTTTTTCTTGCTGTTATCATATGGTTTTTTTTAGGTGACCAAACATCCCAGACTCATGTCCCAATTGCTTGCAAAGATGCAGTAGCAATTTTGTTCATGTTTGATCTTACTAGTCGGTGTACACTAAACAGGTATCATATTATATGTATATATGTGTGTGTATATATATATATGCATATACACATATATATGACTATAATCAATGTTTTAACTTTGTGGGTCTTTTTTTTGGGTACTATTCTTGCAGTGTTATTGGATGGTATAATCAGGCAAGAAAGTGGAATCAGGTACTCAACAAAGAAAAAGTTGCTAACTGCTTCTCTTTCACAATTATCATAAGTTGTTCCTGACTTGCTCTTTTAGTAAAGTAATTATCATGTGGCGCTTATTTCATCAAATTATTAGCAATTTAGCAGTGAAATGTGATGATCAATTATTTTTGTTTATAAATTAACTTGCTTTTCAAGAAGGTGAAATAAGCAGATAATTGATATGAATTGATTTAAATGCCATTTGTACATAGAAAATGATCTCTCAATTTCAAAAGGCTGCAATAGTTCCATAATAATTTATGATGCTTTTTTTTTTATTGAGAGAGAGAGAGAGAAGAAAGAGAGTGAAATACATGAATGTAAGGGCATTGACAAATTAATCTTCATATTGATGAAAATTTACATATAAAAAGGTTTTGACATAAAAGATTTTGCACAGAATTTGATACTTTTCCCACAGAATGAGTGCTTGTGGGTCATCACCAATTAATCCTGTTTTAAGCATAATTAACCACAAATGATTCTTTTGAAAGTTTTATCTAAAGTTTACTTTTTTCCATTTTGATCTTTTGTAGACAGCAATTCCAATACTAATAGGAACAAAATTTGATGATTTCGTTAGACTTCCTCCAGACCTGCAGTGGACAATTGTGACCCAGGTAAAAACTTTTTTTTTTTTTGGGCAAAATTTACATTTAACCTTAGTTCCCACAAAGTAAAATAATTATATTGATTTTCTATAATTTTTTTTTTCTTTCAAATCATCAAGAAACAAGCAAAATAGTAGTCCAAAATCCTTGCTAAAACAACATCAATATTACAACTTAGAATTTGCTTTATTACTGTTGTTATTGCTACAACAACAACAATAATATTATTACTATTATTGTTGGTGTTATTAATGTTGTTAGTAATATAATAATAATAAATAATTGTTATTGCTATAATTTACTATTGTTGTTGTTGTTGTTCTGTTCTTAATGGTTAGTATTCAAAGAGTCATATTTCCTAAAAATCAGCATATGAACGTGAAGAATGTTTTAGGGGTGGTCTTCTTGCTCTTGTCAATTCTTGACACTTTTAATTGCATTTACCAAACAAACAAACACCTTCTCTCTAGTACCTATATTTGCCAAACTCCACCAATTCTCTCTCCGCGTGAAAGATTAGCACAAGGGGCCCACATGTTGATTAAAGTATAACACAATAGATTGTACATGTCAAGATATTATTCCTCTTAAAGGGGCTAGGTCCAAAAATTATTATTTGCTTCTGCTTCTAGTGCTCTTGAGAATTTATTAATTTCTTCTTAATTGAGTAAAAAGATAGGCAAAGTTGATGCCAAACAACCTTCTTTTATTTTTGCCGAGTGACTATGGTACTAGATATTGTATAATTATATATATGTTTTCTAATATTAAGAAGTAGAGCCATCTACAAGCGCCGCCCCTCAAGCCTTTTTTTTTTTTCCTTCAAAAACTATATTTTGTTCTATTAAAATTTCACATCTTTTTATTTGTTTCACCTTATTAGTTTAATCATACTGTAACTTTTAAATAATTTTTCTTACTCCGTCCCTAGTAATATTACAGGCAAGGGCTTATGCGAGGGCTATGAAAGCAACCCTTTTCTTCTCAAGTGCAACTCACAACATAAATGTCAACAAAATATTCAAATTCATCATGGCCAAGCTCTTTAACTTGCCATGGACGGTAGAGAGAAACTTGACCATTGGAGAACCCATCATCGATTTCTAATTTTTTTTCCCGGTTTAATAGCTGATCCTTATGTATATATCTCAAGAGAAAAAGCAGTTTTTTTTTTTTTTGTCAAAAAGAAAAAAAGAAGGAAAAAGTTGAAAGAAGATAGAGGAATCTCCCAACCCCAACAAGCAAGCAATACTACATCTATTGACCCCATAAAGCTAAAAGACACTTGTCATTTTCTCTATTGTTGTTAGTCATTATTTATACCAAATTTGACAATTTTTTCAATCCTTACCGTGTTTAAGTGGGCATATTTCGTGTTTAACATTTGTTACCATAAGAATTATGTATACGTGTGTAGACATTCATACAATATTTTTGGTCAACAACTTCTAGAAGGAAGTGACTCAAGGGCAAGCATATAAAACCAAAATTGGTTTTATTTTTTTTAGTGTACCATTCCATGTCAATAATCGAGCAAACAAACGGTCCAAATTAATATCACTGATTATTTAAGTTACTTGTTTTATTTAACAAGATTTTGAATTCGAATCTGCCATCTAATAATAGACAAAGCATATATGGATAATTCACTTTATTAACGATACATATATTATCTATATGCTACGTGGGATTTTTGAATTTTCATTACTTTTCATTAAAAAAAAATGTGCAAAGTAATTGCACTACCTAGTTAAAAAATGTCCTTCAAAAATAAGCCCTCATATATGATATATAATTAGTGGTATACCTATCACTAGGAAGAATAAATACACTTGCTTGCGTAATTGTAAGAGTCAACGAAACTTTCCTTCTCTTCTAGTAAATTACAACCATTTCTATCACTTTCGGCTGTGAGTGACTTTTGCACAATATCTTTCTCAATCTCTTTTTATATATACATATAGATACACAACGATATATAATATTAATAATATAATGGTTAAAAACCACATAAAACGAAACCAAAATGCAAAAGAATATACATTTGAACCAAGCCATACACATAATTATTTTACCATATAGAAAATAATAAATATGTAGTCATAAAGATGCATCTCAAAAAGCAACAACATTATTACAATACTTCATTGCACTAAGTTTTCTCCCTTTAAGCAATTTTTTTTTTTAAAAATGCTACCTTAATAAATCATTCTAAATCTAGATATCCAAATACATATAAATAAGAATAATTGATCTTTAATTAATTAACATATTGATATTATAAGACTTGGTGAGGCCCTCTTGAGAGTTTGCAGCATTTGGGCCCGTTGTATGTACATTTCTCTGCTTTCACCATCGCCCACTTCCCTTGAGACGTTGATATTTAGCTTTTCCATAACATATCCAAAACTTATCAAATATAGCAGAAGGTAAAATTGATTACGACTCCCTCTAAAGCCTTTTATCTCAACTACCTTTAGAGTTCTCACTAAGCACTTGTAAATAGGTAAAGCTTGTGTCCAACGCTCTTTGAATGGAGGTTCATAATCCTGAAAAATAAAAAAATAAAAAAAAACCTCTTAGTTAAAATTAAAGTTCTCCGACTAGTGCTAGCGTAGTTAGTTAGTACATAGTAGGTTAAAGGGGAGATTTCAGGCTTGAATTCCGAAAACAGCTAGCATTGTATTAAAAAAAATTCTAACAAAATGGAAATTGATAATGATAGAGATTAATTAAGCCAAGATAATGGAGATTTTGCACAAGTAGTAAAAAATAATGCTCACCTCGAAAATTTTCTTAGCAGGGTTTATATCAATAGTAAAAGTCTCCAAATAAGGGCAACTATTGAGGAAAAATCTGACCCCATAAAGTTCATTTTCATGCATTGCGGTCTTCAAGATCAAGTGTTTCACATACAAATGAGGTTTCAATCCCAAAGGTTCTTCTCTCGTAGGAATGGCCTAATACCAAACATAAGTACCATTAGGACAACATAACTGGAAAAAAAAAACTCTTCCTATAGAAATTCATGGGAAAAAAAATTCTTAGTATAGAAATACCTTATTTTATTCATGTAAAATTGATTCCCTTCAAATACTGTGTTTTTAAAATAGTTCTGTTTCAAAACATGAGACTATTTTAAGAATGGTGCGAGAATTTTTTTGAAATTTTTTGCCTCTAAAGATGTACAAAAACATTTCCAAAAACAACACGGGCTAGCGCCTGAAACCAAACGCTGGAAAAAATAGCATTGCGAAACATTGGCTCTTAATCACGAACATTTATCAATCATGCATTTATCCATTTTTTTTCTTCTCCGTATGTTAGCCTAAACCCAAATACTGCCATAAAAAAGGAGCATAACACAATAAAAATTTAAGCCCCGTTTGGTATCTATTTTTTTAAACAATTTTTTATTTTTTTAAACAAAAAAAGGAGCAAAAGCTGTTCGGCACACTTGTTTTAATTTTTTTAAACCATAATCAAAATTTTTTTAAATTCTGAAAACATAAAATTCATGTTTTAAAAATTGTTTGAACAACTTTTGATAACCTATATCTCTCTAATTCAGGAAAAAAAAATCGTATCTCTTTCCTCTCTCTCCTATTCTCTTCTCTCTCGTATACTCTCTCCTCCCTCCCCTTTCGCTCTGTTCGTTTCCTGAGAAAATGGTAAAGCAAGCTTACTTCTCCAAACTTGACTTCTATTTGCATTTGTCTCCGTTGCCTTGCGTTTTTGAACTTTCATAAAAGATAATTTAAAGTTTTTTGTTTAAAAAAATATGTAAAATAATAGCTATCGAATATATTTTTTGTTTTTTGTTTTTTTTAAAAAAAATAAAAACAAATAAGAGCTACTAACATGTTTTTTATTAAAAACATAAAAATAAAAATGAGAAAAAATATCTTTTTTTATTATTTAAATAAACAAAAATAATACTAAACGGATCCTTAACCTTAAACATTTCTCGTTAGTTTATGTAACATGTTAAACAATTAATGAAAATTGAAGCATTCATAGAAAGGGACATTTACAATGTACCTGAAGAACAAAACTACAGACTGTCAAAACCTTGGCAGCATAAAAATCTCGAAACAACTCGAAAAGAAGAGGACAAACTTCTCCAAATTCTGACTGAAGCCCGAAATCAAGAGCAACCTCTTCGATCCGCCGGGTGGAGTTAAGTTCAAAAACACAAAATTTTCCCCAATACTTGAAAACTCTTAAATTTGATGCCTCAATTGTTATCAAACCATGAACAACATTGCACTTGTCTATTCTCAAACTCTCGAGCCTCAACCTCGGCCCTCGAATCTCAATAACCTCTGTGCTCCAACACCTCTTGAGGCTCAGGCTCTCCAAAGACTCGCAGTTTTTGACCAAAGCCTTGAGCGAAGACGACGACAGCCCGATCCAACCCAAAGAAAGATGCCTTAGAGAAACAAAACTCTTGAACATAGAGGAGTCAAAATTGCAAGAAAACAAGTTGAGAGTTTCAAGAGTTTTTAGACCATAAACACTCAAAGGCAAATCAAACTTCATGACAATTTCATCAATATCATAAACATCATAATCACCATTGTTAATTTCATCCCACATTGGATTAGAGAAATCAAGTAGAATCACTTTGGCCTTTCTTTGTACGGCCAAAGCAATGCAGTTAGTGATACCATCAACAAAGTCTTCAGGCTTAGAGAGTGTTAGTGAGAGCTTATCTAGTGCTTGAGGGGGTTCTTGGTGACGATTTTCGGTCATCCGGGTCGGCGCTATTTCTGCAAAAAAACGACTTGGAATCATTCCTTTTTGCTCGTTTAAGTCGATGACATTGGGGGTCGTGGGCAAAATGTGGCGCCAACGCTTGGAGAGAATGGAAGTTCTTGTGGCTTCCTTGTAAGGAAGGAGAGAGATGATCTCAAGGAGACAGCAATCGGGTAAGTTTCCGATGAAATCGAGGTTTCTTCGGGCCATTGCTAGTGGATTTTTCTGTTGGAGAGTTGAAGGAGAAGTGTGGATTTGCAGGAAATTTATGGAAGAAAAAAAATGGTTGGGAAAAGGCCAACGGTCGCGACATTTTGGAGAAGTCGCGTATGTTCTTTTTGGCGGTTGGTCACTTTTAATGTTGGCGCCTGTTTAAGAAATGATGCGCCGTTTTGAACAAAGCAGAGTAGAGAGTTGAACAGTTGCGACGTGTGCACGTACCACGAGCTGATAATAGGAATGTGTACGTGGATTGTTTTTTTGGGTTATTGATTGATTTTTTGGGAAAAATTGGGGAAATTTTTTTTTTTAATGTTTTAGGATTGTATTGGAAGAAGAAAACAATTTGCTTAAGAATGGAAGATTGAGAATTTGTGAAAATGTCGTGGATTTTGGGCTTTTCCTTTTGAGCAAAGCGTGTTGCTGTTTCGTTTCATCTTCATTTTTCTGCTTTTGCTCTTTTTATCAGTTTCACATTTTGGATTCTTAATAATCTGAATCGATTGGTGTTTTTACCTTTCAGAATATATGTTTGATGAGAAATTTCTTTCACACACAGGACTTGATTGTAATGCGTGTGTGTATACATGCACAGATTTTATCGAAATTCAGTTTTTGCTTTTAAACTTATTGTTTTGTTAAATTCATGGTTTTGGAATATTTATAAGAAACGTTTTATGGGTTCTAGCACTTTGACCAAGCCTGTTGTTCTTTCTGCATCGTCTTCTCCGTCTGCTGTTTGTTCAGTTTCAGATTTTTTTTTTTTTGCAGAGTCCATTTCACAAGATTAGAAATTTCCATTTTCAATAATGTGATTAGTTTGTGCCTTGCAACACTTTCCATTAGTACAGAAAGTCTTATTGACAAACCGTCGAAATGCTTATTCATTTTCATATACGAATTGATTTTAGCTGCCTTAATTTGAAAAATGCTACATAACATCTCATCATTTGTGATTGATTGAATAAAATTTTGATGTTGCAGAGAGAGCTGGATGGGATTTTGAGAAATTATGTTGGTAGGGAGAGTCCTCTCTGTTTTGCGGAGCAGCTGACTGAGCATTACAAACGTCCCAATGGCGAAGGGCCCCAACATTTGCTTGAAGAGGGAAGATCTCAATCACACTGGGGCTCACAAAATCAACAACGCTGTTGCTAAGCGTTTGGGCAAAATCCGTATCATTGCTGAAACTGGAGCCGGTCAGCATGGAGTTGCCACCGCCACTGTCTGCGCTTGGTTTGGTCTGCAGTGTATCGTCCATATGGGTGCCCAAGATATGGAGAGGCAAGCCCTTAATGTTTTCCGAAAGCGTCTTCTAGGGGCTGAGGTTTGTTCTCAGTGATTATGTCTTTCAGATTCTTTGTAGTTTTCATTGTTTAGTTGTTTAATTGGAATAGCTTACATTATTACATTTAAAAAATAATGCAGGCTATGTTGATCCTGGTTTAGATGATGATTTAAAAAACTGGACCTTTTAGATGATGATCCTGGTTTTCCCCCTACACTGATTACATTATTGCCTCAAGCTATGTTGTTTGTAATTTGTGTTGAATATCATATTTTTCCCTGCTCCTTTTTACCTTTGCTTGCTCTTCTTTTCTTTCTTTGAATATCCGGTTTCTTGGGCGTTGCAGTAATCTCTTTTTCTTTTTTCTAATGTTCTGGAATCAGTTTAGCAATCGGACGATGTTCTCTTATATACCGTTCTTACGGCAGTTCTTCTTCTTCTTCTCATTTAAAATATCTAATTTGTTAAACTTTATTAATATCTTGTAAAAAGAAAAGGTATATTTGTGCTGGATTTGCATTCCTTTTGTACCAGTGATTTTTGTTTTGATCAGCCTTTAATGTACTAGTTGATGTAATTTTATGTAATTAGGAAGAAATAACCTCATGCTAAATAACAACCCTGTTACCTTGTGTTTCTTTAAGAAAAGTTAATATTGAATAAAGAACCAAAACCACTTTCACGTTAGAGTTCTGTTTCTGTAAGCCAATGCTCATTTCTTTAGCGAATACCATGTTTTTCAAGTTTTCGATTAAGCTTCTTTTTTGATACAGGTAAGACCAGTTCATTCTGGGACAGCCACATTGAAGGATGCCACATCTGAAGCTGCAAGGGACTGGGTAACCAATGTAGCGACAACCCATTACATTTTGGGCTCTGTTGCCTTTGGCCACATCCGTACCCCATGATGGTCAGGGAGTTCCATAAGGTGATTGGTAAAGAAGCAAGAAAACAAGCGCCGGAGAAATGGAGTCGAAAACCAGATGCGCTGGTTGCACGTGTTGGTGCGGGTTCAAATGCCATGGGACTATTCCATGAATTTGCCGACGACAAAGATGTTACGTTGATTGGTGTTGAGGCTGCTGGTTTTGGATTGGATGGCGGCAAGCATGCTGCAAAATTGACCAAAAGGAGAAGTTGGTGTGTTGCATGGAGCTAGGAGCTACCTACTACAGGATGATGATGGACAGATTATTGAGCCTCATTCTATTAGTGCAGGGTATGGCATTTAATTTCTTTTTGCCACTATTATTTGACGTGATTTTTGAGTCGCTCTAGGCTTATCTGACTTCATTGAAATTCTTGTGGTATTAGCTTGGATTACCCCGGGGTTGGAGCTGAGCACAGTTTTCCCAAGGATACAGGACGTGCTGAGTATTATGGCTACTGATAATGAAGCATTGGAAGGTGAGGAGATAGAGGATCTAAGCATTCTTGTCCCGAGAAAGTAAATATAAGTCTAAGAGGCTCAATTCTTGTTAGTCAAGTTTTGGTAAAAATTAAAAAAAAAAAAATCAAAGAGGTGAGTGTTGTTAGTTCAAGCTTTCTTGTCTTTAAATCCCGTTTTTTAATGTATCAGCTAACAAATTCAAATAGAAACTCTGTCGTTTATTGGTTCTTTTAGGAAATATCGTTTTATTTGTCTTGCAGACTATGAGTTACTTTTGGAGTTGAGTTTGTTGGAACTTTGTACTCGGTGTCGCCAAAACCATGTTGTAAACGACAAGATTTTTGTTAGGAAAATCCGGTTTGTTATGAACCTACCTACCTAAGCTGTTTGGTGAATGTTAAGATACGCTTATAGAGAAATTCTTTTGAATTATAAATTATATTTATAAATACTTTTTTCAGAAAAAAAGAAGAGTATTGTTAATACTTTGTTTGTATCGGCCTTTTGCTAATAGATCTTTTGGTAATCTCGAGAGGAAAAAGCAGGAATGAGAAATCAGCCCTTGGTGGGGTTGAATGGACGTTTGACACTCTTTGAGAAGAAATTAATTTTTACCCTTTTTCTACTCATTATGTTGACCTCGAAGATGAGACTTGTACTTTATATTGTTGGGGTGTCTAGTGGCCGTTAACAAATCGAGCTCATTGCCTAGCTTATTTAGCTTATGTGAACTCTTAAAATCATATACTTGTCCCATTAGCTATTGGTATTCCTTTTGCGTTTGTAAGTTTTAACTGCTTATGATGTAAAATTTTCACATGTTATAGTATATTAATTTATTTTTTGAGTTAAAATCCTTTTGTGAAACACCGTATGATGTTTAGCTATTTTGAGGTTTTTGACCTATATAGAAAGTGTTTTGGCAATGTCATTTAAAAAACGTTGTTTCAATTGTGACAGTGTAAAGCTCTCACATGTTACAATGTAAAACAAAAGTATGTTGCAGCGTAAAAGCTCTCACATACTATAGTCAAATCATTCTAACTATATCACCAAACGCACTCATAGTTTTGGCCTCTCGAGTGTCGATTTTCAAACAAAACGTAATACTAAAATAGCTTGTAAGGGTTTTAAGAGAGACAAAAAGGTTAAAAAAAAAGTTTTTGAGAAAAAAAAGCCTAGAGAAAAAATAGCTCTAAAATAATAATGAAAAAGTTGGTTGTATCACTCGATGCATGTTTATGTTTTTCTCTTCAAATAGATTTTTTTAGGAAAAATAGATTTTTTTTAGATTGGCTTATTTTTAAAAAATCATTTAATCCCTTTAAAAACCTTTACAAGCCATCTCCTTGTCACGTTTTGTCTGAAAATACAGTGTAATAACGAAGGGCTAAGCTTAATATTTTAAAATTTCAGGGTAGCTAGACGCCTAAATTTGAATGTCACGAACCCAAGTGAGAGAAGTGCACATCATTGAGGATTAGTAGTATAAATAATGCCTCTGTTTGCAAACTAGCTTCTACCAGACCTGCTAGGGACTTTTGTCGGTATGGTCTGTTCAATAGATGAGATAGATTTTGTAATTCCATAACGAATTATATGCTCCAACTTAAATGGGAGAATTTTTTTCCCTTTAATGAAAAGCACATGTTATACGATGTGTCATTCTATAAATTAGAAATAAAGATTATACATGAGATTGAACCCG
Source organism: Artocarpus hirsutus (assembly GCA_946598075.1). Classification (NCBI taxonomy): domain Eukaryota; kingdom Viridiplantae; phylum Streptophyta; class Magnoliopsida; order Rosales; family Moraceae; genus Artocarpus; species Artocarpus hirsutus. The sequence goes on along the minus strand of CAMOHE010054545.1, from coordinate 37,024 downwards.
CTACCTCACCCGAAGCCCTTGCAAACCCCCTTCCATGGCTAGATCAAAGGGTCTTCGGTAGGGGTGACAATAATCGTGTTTGTGTCGGCACATTTAGCCTAAACACGAACACGACACGATTAATAAATGTGCCAGAAATGCCAACACGAATACGACACGCCTATGGTACGCGTAACACGCCACGACACGACACGATTAACACGATTATTAAATGTGCCATGACAGGTTGACACGATAACAACACGCACATGACACGTTTATAACCCAATTAACTAAAAAATTAAAAAAAAATTAAAGAAAAATTTTAAAAAAATTTAAATTTGTTTTTAAAAAAACCAATAAAGAAAATTAACAAAAACACAATATCTAGTTAATACTAACCTACTATAAATATTTCAAATATTTTTATTTTTAAGTTTAAATGTGTTATAAACGGGCGGGTCGTGTCGTGTCATGGCAACACGTTTACGGCCTGTTAAATTAAACGTGTTAAGGCGTGTTTAGCGTATTAGCACGAATCCAACCCGTTTATTTTTGTGTTATTCATGCCAACCCATTTATGGTACAATTAATAAACGTGTGATCCAAACCTGTTTATCTCGTGTCGTTTTCGTATCGTGTCATCGTGTCGTGTCCAAATTGCCGGCCCTAGTCTTCGGCACTTATGCCCAAGAACTTATTTTTTCGAAATTATAAGACCATTTATTTTATCGTGTGACAACAGAAGTCATAGTTTATGAATTGGACGTTCTTAGGGGCTTGTGGTTCGAGATCAAAACTTTAGGTAATCTTGCTCCGTTTTTGAGTGACAATTATTCCTCGTCCGTTTCAAAATATTGCCTAAATTGTACGATAAGGTTCTTGTTTATGATCTCGAAACTAGGAGAATGGAATTGCATTTTGGAGGGGCAACCAATAGTAATGTAAGATAGGCTCAATGAATTTTGAGAAAGTTGGGCAATATGCGCTAATTCCCTTCTTCCGTTTTGTTCCCTTCTTTAGTTTTGTGCCTTCCAATTTTTCTATCTTGGGAAAGAAAAAACTTGTCTCTCTTAATTTGATTTTTGTGTTAGTTTTTCAATCAAAACAAAAGGGGCATTTCTCTAGTTCTCCCATGAATGTTGACTTAGATTTGAGTTCATCTTGAGCTGAGTGTTAGATTTGAGACGAGAGAATTACAAAGAATGGTCAAAATATGAGCCACGGGATATAAAATTGCTAAACTGTTGCTTTCACTTGACTCTTGTCTCTTGGTATGGCTAAAATGTCTTCTTCAATTGACTCTTGGTTTTAACTTCTAAGAAAAAAATGACAAGCAATTGTCCTTCCCCAAACACCACCTCGTCGACCAACCGGAAAGCAGACAACTAAAGCATTCCTTAGATCGGTTTGTGGCCGAGGGATGTTGTAATTCTTAACGGGGTGGAGATTTTGAGGCCGGTACATAGATTTTCCTTCCCTTTTGTAGCATTTGGCTCAAAGAGTTAAAAGGCGATGTAAAATAATTAACTTAATTTTGAAAACAATGGGAAGAGTTCAAGCAATGGTTTGAATCATTTTTAGTTGACTTATTTACTTTTTTTATACCTTGAATTTTAAGTTTATTTAAACAATATACCTTCAGTTTTTGATCTTATCAAATTTATACCTTCAAATTAGATTTAATACATAAATTTATACCTCTGCCTAATCATTCTTAAATTTGACATAAGAAATTACCAAAACACCTTCAAATTAAAAAATAAGATAGCTTCAAAAACTTAAAAAAAATTTATACTAGGTTTTTTTCTTCAAAAATATATATAATAGGTTCAAAAATACGTGTTTTGTGTGTTTTTATTTTTTGTTTTCTTCTTATTTTTTAAAAGGTTTAGTTTTTTATATTTAAGTTTAGGATAGTTTGGTCATTTTAAAGGTCAAAATCAACTATTGACTGAAGTAAGGTATATTGTTTATTAAATCTAATATGAAGTTATACATTCGATGAGATCGAAAATCGAAGGTATAGTTTTTAAAATAATCTAAAACATTGGGTATAGAAAAATGAATATCCATTTTTAGTTTAAAACATTGTAGCACATAAGAGCCTTACATTGTAATTAGTTTTTTGCATTATACTATGCTTGCTGAGAGCTTTGCATTGTGGATGACTTGAACATATGTGCCAAACGGATGGTACAATAGAGGGGTTTTTTTGAAGGGATATAATAAGGGTTATTTTACTGCCTTTGCTATGTTATCAAATGTCAGTTCCCATCTCAATTTCGCAGCTTTCTTTTGATATTTCTCCTTTTAATTATCTTAATTTCTATTCATGTAAAACTAAAATGCCAGTTAAGTTAACATAATAAATAGGTTAATAAGAAAAAGTATTTTTAATATGATTTGTTAAATCCTATGCAGGATCTTCCCCATTCGTCCTTTCAATTGGGTCCTTTGTTAATCATGAAGAATAAAAAACAAGAAAAGGTTTTAACTCTTCGTGATGCTGAATGGACATTTTTGATAACTCCTGAAAAAAAAAAAATTGTTTTGATATGTCCTTTTCTATTTTATTATAAATCAGATTACAGAATCCAGCGTCTAAAGCACTTCTAGTGGCCACATACATTGTTGCTTACCTTCTTGTATGATAAGGAGGACAAATAATTGATTATTAAATGGATGATGATTTTTTTTTTTTTTTGTCTCAAACGAAATAAATGAGTTTTTGGTGGGGCACTAATATAACACAATTAATTTAAGTTAGCATAATTTTTTTTATTTTAATATAATTAGACGGAAATGACTGTTCATACGAAACCTAAAAAATAGATGGAAAATGAAAGTATATTAATGCAAATTGCTTTTCTTGAACAACGGGTGCATTTGATAAGTATCACTTCTGTGGTATTGCTTTTCTGAAAAAAAAAAAATGAAACGTATAACTTTTAGAAAATAAAAAGAGAGGAACGAGAAAGAGACACGAGGAGAGAGAGAACAGTGTGAAATATAGAGTGAGGGGAGAGAGAGAGGAAGGGTTAGGTGGTGAGATTTTTTGTAAGAATAATTTAGACATATTATATATAAAACGTGGTATAAATCAAATATTTTAAAAAAATGTTATAAAACAATAATGGTGCTAAAGAAGTAGTATGAGACTTAATTTTCTTCAAGTTCTCATCCATTTCAACTCAAACAGTATAAATCTCTTACATGTTACAGTATTTTTCAATTCTAACTCTTGATTTCAACCCACTACCAACCACTTATATTCTAGATATTAACAAAATGTGAATTAGAAAGTATAAAGAAATTCATCGACGACAAAGACCAATATTCTCCAACTTCTTTCAAACGTCCAAAGGCATAAATCATGATCTGCAATTCATGGTCAGATTCATTGCTTCATAGTAGTCAAATATCAAAGGCACGTCTGCTCTACTTTTGAACTTCATTTTTCCAATCTTGACTCTATGAAAATGGGAAAAGAGCTTTGAAAACATAAGGAAGCTATTCTCCATTCTAAAATGCGACACCAACGGAGATTATCCCTTGTTATTCACCCAAAAAACAAAAGAGAGAGAAGGAGAGAGAGAATCAAGGCGCAACTAAAGGAGTGCAGCATGCCGTCCAAGTATCGATCCTCCATGGGCTTTGTTTGACAAAAGTCGTTGAAAATTGTCAGTTTTAACTGTTTTAGGAGGTGTTTAGCAAACCACTCAATTTCCATCACAAACTCAGTTATGAACAGTAAAAAACTTTCATATGCTACAGTAATAATAAAAAAAATTGCTACAGCGTAAAACTCTCACATGCTACGATAAAAGTGATTCCCACCACCCTTCCAAACACCTACTTAATATAAAGCTCTTAAACATTATAAAATTATCGCATGTTATAATGTAAAACAAAAATATACCACAATTAAAACTCTCACATATTACAATAAATTAATTCCAACTATAGATTCCCACACTTAACGGTTGTTTGACATCTTGCTATAATATAAATTTTCACGTGCTATAATTTTTAAATCAATATTTTTAGTTGTAAAAATATAAATTTTTATGTGCTATAATTTTTAAATTTTTAAATCAATATTTTTAGCTGTAATAGCCCCAAAGATGCTAGTCATACAAAAATAATCTGGACTTTTACTGCTTTTTCATTACTTTTTAACATTTTCATTGTGCACAAGCGCACTCTTATTAAACATCTTTTTCATTGATTTCACGGTCACATAAGACTTCTCCATCCAATTCATATACAGAAGTGCACAAACGAAAGAGCTTCTTTTTATATACATTAGTAGAGGACGACGTACTTGAAGGTGAAAGGAACGAATTGACAAAGGGAACGAGAATTTTTAACATTATTCTGATTTTTAAATTTGACAAATTGCCCTTAAATTATTGTTTCTGAGTGCGACAAATTAATGATGACACTCGAAGAACTTTGAACATAAAGACCTCAATATAGATCACATAAAGGCATCAATATAGCTGCACGTCGACTCTCACATAACATTTATTTTTAAATTTATATCTACTTAGGAACAAATCTGCTACATTTTTATTAAATTATAAGTAATTTATCAAATGAACTTATTTATTTTTTTATGGAATAAAGTTATGTACCACAATAAAAGTTTAGAGAGGCAAAACAACTCACAAATAAACACATTCATTTCGTATAAAGTTTTGTCAGCTAAATAAATAAAGAAGCCAACATATCCGATCTTCTATTTTTCTGTCCTACATATTTGACTATTTAAAAATAGGATTTTCAATTTGCACATCAACAGAAGTGAGTCATTGATTATGCCCTATAATATAAATTAATAAAGAGCCGCCACAGAAGCCCACTCAGGCTAATTAGAATATGCTTAGATTCTTTTTTTTTTTTTTTTTTTCTTGAGAGGAAATATGCTTAGATTCTAATTACAACCTAATCACAAGTCTTTGATATATTTATTAGAGAATCTAATACGAAAAAGCGAATAAAACCAAAAAGATCCCACATTTGCTGTTTTTATGCCTTCTCAAAACAGATGAGGTCTGAGACATTATCCTCCCCTTATTGAAAGAAAAATAAACAAAACAAAATACAAAAAGAGAAGAGAAAAGAAAAAAAAAAACTACCTAAATATTGCTTGTATGATAACAGAAATGTTGTTCCCATTTCCCATTATTATAGCTATCTAAAAGTACTCAAGACTCTTGGTTCATCCGGACCAAAAATCCAGCAATTGTGGATGATTCCGAAAAGCAAACTAAACTCTACCAACTGCTTTCTTCTGGCTCAGCAGTTACAAAACTTCCATAGTTTATTTTACACTGAAGAAATACATACACATATATATATATATATGTGTGTGTGTGTGCGTGTGTGTGTATATATATTTCTCAAATCTCAGCTTCTACTGCTTTGCCTGGACAAAAGGAAACACTTAGGGTCAGGTCAAAGCAAGAGTTATATAGTAGATGTAAACAATATGATTTTGGCATAATTGAAAAGGGACAAACCAAGCATATTCCAATATGGTTATTAGTTGTTGTCATTCTCTATGGAGCCAAAAAAAAAAAAAAAGGTAGGTGGGTTTTCAAAGTTGAACCACAGATGGACCATTTAGACCACATTAGCACCAAAGAGATCAAAACTGTCCAAATTGGTAGATAAGAAATCAACCCACCAATCCTAATCCTCACCAACCCAAAAAAAAAGAGGAAGAAAATTCACAAGCACTTTTCCCAATAATCACCTTCAATTTTAACTTGAGAAACAACATGCCGGTTGGTACAATTCTGCTCCATCAGATTATGATTAAAAAGTAGATGTGATCTGACAGTTTAAAACTAATAGTATGGTAATTTTTAAATCCCCTATCACAACATTCTTTTGTATAAGAAAATAACTTTCTACCATATCCCCATTAGACAAAGGTGGTGTATCTGACGGGGTTACAACCCTATGGGATTAAATAAGATTGGTCTTTAAGCACCCCAGTGCACCATATTTCATTTTTGCTAGAAGACTGAAACATAAGAAAATGGCGCAGAAATAACAAATTTCTGTCGAGGTTACAGAGCTATACAACTATGTTGTGCTCGTGATACATAAAACCAATTCATGCAGAAGAAGCCATAAAAAGTAATAGGGGAAGGCCTTTTCAGTATATTTGTTGTCAGCTTTTAACAAACAAACAATAGCCATGAGAAGAAACGCAGGCACATAGATATAGATTTTGTCCATATCACCAGTTGGTCAGCCAGTTTGCACAAAAGAAACGTCTAAATGGTCAAGGGGCATCATGGTCTTTTTATTGGGAATGGAAACGAACAAATGATGCTGAATTCGTATAAAGGACCAAGGAATTTACCTGGGAATATAAGAAGGTACCGAGGATTGCAATGGCGGCTCCAAGAGCATTGATGGGCTGAACTGGCGTGTGGAAGATGATGATGGAGGATACGATGACGGATATACGTTTCATGGTGTTACCAATGCTGAATGTCAATGGAGAGATCTCGTCCAGAGACATGTACGAAACCTGGTTGTAGAGGTGATAAAACACACTTTGTGCAGCCATCCACCTTTTGTTATAAAAAGGACAAGGGAAATCAAAGAATGGGTCTTAGTTACTAACGAAAAGAAACATGACAATCAAACACAAGACCAATCAACAAATTCCACGTGATTCCTGTAACTGTCATAAATCAAACTCATACTGTGAATGTATCTTTTACAGATTATCCAACACCAACATATCCAAACAATCAAGTGCTTCGATGACATCTTAGAGATATGTAACAAGACCGTTAACATATGTAATTGTAAATAATAAAGCTTTGAACTTTAGTGGAGATTCGGCTTCACTTATGAGATACGCTATCAAATCGACACATTGGAGTTACCGAATGAAAACAATACAGGGACATTGCTGCAAAGTTTTACCAGAGTAATTGTGGTCCAACTTGAGAAACGGCCTTTTCCCATCCAGCTGCCCACAGCTGTGGTCCCTCGACCGCAATCGCAAAGGGCGTGAGAATTATGAGAGACAAAATAGATAGACAGGCGTAGTAGTTCATTCCACTGACAGACTTCCCCTTCATACCCTTCTTTGAGAATATGTTCCTGAAGACGAATGCCAAGTTTGATATCATGGCGCCCATAAACCCTGGCAAAACACCGAGTAAAAAAAAGCCCAAATTAAGTATCTCGAAACCTCAGTGCAAAAAATAATGAAAGTCACATTTAAAGCCCAAATCTGACCAACTAGCTAACTACTCATTGCTCAAAACTTGCATAGCATTCACAAAAATTTTAATAATGAAACTGAGTTTTTTAATTTGAAAATGAGAGAATTGTTACCGGTCATGTTGAAGTTGAGCTCAGTCAAAGCGGCAAGCGAGCAACCACCGATGATCGGAACAAGAGACAAGTAAACAGGGAGGGGGAAGGTCTCACCGAGCAAGAACCTGGAAACCAAAACACTAAAAGCAGGCTCTCCACTCTTGATAATGTGAGTGAAAGACACTGCAACCTTTGACATACTCACAGTGGCAGCCACATGCCCAATTGTATGTGCCACGGCCACCTATCAAAAACAAAAAAATCATCACTAAAAATGAAAATTCTCAAATTTAGCTCACAAATTTGAGACTTTTTCTTAGTAGGCCTTTTTTATTATTATTTTTCTTTCACAATTACGAACAACAAAAACACAAAATAAGACATTTTTACTGCAACCAAACAAAACACATTTTTCTCATTCCTTTTCCCCCACAGCATAATGAAAAAAAATTATAAATAGCAAACAAAACAATCACCCCAAAAATTTCAGGCACAAAACAAAAATGCAAATTTGAGTTATTAGTCAGTTAGCACACACACTCTTAAATCTCAATTAAGCTCAAAAATTTCATTTTGAGAAATTTGCTTTAGTTGACCAAGTCTTTTCTTCCACAATTATGAACCAGAAAAACACAAACAAAACAAAACATTTTCACAACAACCAAACAAAACAGTATTTTCCTCAAGTTTCATTTTTTTTAGTCACACAACAAACCACCAAAAATCAGAAATCATTTGAAAAACGATGGAAAGAACCTCACTTTCCATCATTTTCCCCAACTTTTTCCCAGCAACCAAACAAAACCCAGGGAATCACCATTAAAAACTTACAGGAAACAGAGCCTTCCAAAAATCGAGATCGGTCTTGGGCGCCTCGGCGATCCTGGTCGCCCACGATATAAACATGATGAGGGACCCACAGGCAAGCGAGAGAGTCGAGGTCAGCCATGGGAAAGGGTAAGCGTTCAACACCTTCTTGTTGTATATATTGAAGACCACGTTCAGGGACCACCACATGGCGAAGTAGACCCCGATCTTCACCTTCTTCGCCGCCTCCGATCGCGCCGCCGTCCCATCGGAACTCGCGATTTCCTCGATCGGCTTCGATCTGTCGGCCTCGTACGCCCCGCATTCGATCAAGCCCCTCCCCGTGGTGGTAGGTTTCGGAGAAAACGAGGTCGCCGTGATCGTCGACACATGCAACGGCTTCTGGACGGAGACTGTCGGCCGCCGGAGAGAGGGCAAGGAGGGCAGGGATTTCGGCGGCGGAGAAAAGGGTTTTGGCCGGAGAAAGATGTCGGCCGGCGAGAATTGCTTGACTGAGCAAATCATGGTGTGAAGAAGAAGAACTTTTTTTTTTGGGAAATGGAAAAAGAGAAAAAGGAAAAGATTTGATTTTTTTTTAATGGGTTTTCTGTGAAGACACAAAAAACCCAAAAATTTTATAGGGATCACAGAGAGAGGAAAGGTCAATGAAATGCTCTCTAAGAACTTGGTTTTTGAGAAGAAAATAAAATAAAATGGCTTTTTTTTTTGTTTTTCTTTTTAAACCTGAATGACCTCAACAACCCAACCAGAACAAGATCTTTTTTTTATTATTCAAATAAACATGCGTTTCAGAAGAAGGTGTGATGATCTAATACTGAGGTTTAAGGAAAAAGTGGCAATAAGAGGAGAGAGAGAGGGAGGAGAGAGAGGAATACAAATTGGTTTTGGGATTTCTCTCTGTTTTATAGTTTTTTTCTTTCCTTCTTTTTTCTTTTAAGGAAAAACTTGCCCCTTTTGACAGGGTTTTGAGGAAGGGAGACTAGAGAGAGAGAGAGAGAAAGGGCTTTGAAAGTTTCAGAGGGGCCGTGATTGTTTCTCTGAAATCTCAGTCCTGAACCATGTCATGGCCGATGTGAGGTATTTGATCTTTTTTGGCTATTGTTAGAAAGGTCTTTTTTTCACGGAATATTATAAAAAGTATTTGATCAACTTTCCCTTTCGCCCTTAAAAAAAGAAAATTTCCCCTTTATTTTTTTTAGATTTTTAAAGGGATTTTTTTGGTCGAAACTCCAATAAATTTCATAGAACTTATTTTTTTATTTACGAGATGTTTGATGGGTTGTAGTCTAAATTTTCATATATGTTATAATAACAAAAAAAAAAAAAAATCATTACAGTATAAAATTTTTATATATTACAATAAAAATAATTCTAACTAATAGTTTTAATCATCTGTCAAACAATCTATTAGTGATTAAAAGATTTATACACGTAAATAGTTTTTTTTATTCTCACCAAACACTATTACTTTTATATGTTTTTTAAGATGTTTAACATGATGTTAAAATTATTAATTAAAATTGTTTTTATTGTAAATTTTACACTATTAAAACTTTATAATTACCTTTGTCAAACAGCTTAAGACTTGTTTTTCTTTTCTTTTTCTTTTCTTTTTTTTTTAATTTTTTTTCGTTCAGAACTATGTCATGACTCATGTGAGGCATTTGATCTTTTTTGGAAAGGCCGTGATAAAAAATATTTCATCACGGAATATTATAAAAAGTATTTCATCAACTTTCTCTTTTGTCCTTTAAAAAAATCTTTCCCCTTTTTTTTTTCTGAGATTTTTTAAGGGATTTTCTTCCGTAAAAATTCCACTAATGATGTCATTTTAAAAACCCTTAGATTTCATGAATTTTTTCATTTAATGAGTGAAAGATGAATACATATAACAAGTTTTTTTTTTCTCACCAAAAAATACTACTTTTTATATGCTTTTTTCTTT
>CAMOHE010054545.1:0-26896 GCA_946598075.1 Artocarpus hirsutus | reverse complement strand
TTATTCAAATAAACATGCGTTTCAGAAGAAGGTGTGATGATCTAATACCGAGGTTTAAGAAAAAAGTGGCAATAAGAGGAGAGAGAGAGGGAGGAGAGAGAGGAATACAAATTGGTTTTGGGATTTCTCTCTGTTTTATAGTTTTTTTCTTTCCTTCTTTTTTCTTTTAAGGACAAACTTGCCCCTTTTGACAGGGTTTTGTAGAAGGGAGACTAGAGAGAGAAAGAGAGAGAAAGGGCTTTGAAAGTTTCAGAGGGGCCGTGATTGTTTCTCTGAAATCTGAGTCCTGAACCATGTCATGGCTCATGTGAGGTATTTGATCTTTTTTGGCTATTGTTAGAAAGGTCTTTTTTTTCACGGAATATTATAAAAAGTATTTGATCAACTTTCCCTTTCGCCCTTAAAAAAAGAAAATTTCCCCTTTATTTTTTTTTTAGATTTTCAAAGGGATTTTTTTGGTCGAAACTCCATTAAATTTCATAAAACTTATTTTTTTATTTACGAGATGTTTGATGGGTTGTAGTCTAAATTTTCATATATGTTATATTAACAAAAAAAATCATTACAATATAACATGAGGTTAAAATTATTAGTTACAATTGTAAGTTTTACACTATTAAAACTTTATAATTATCTTTATCAAACAGCTTAAGACTTGTTTTTCTTTTCTTTTTTTTTTTTTAATTTTTTTCGTACAGAACTATGTCATGACTCATGTGAGGCATTTGATGTTTTTTGGCTATTGTTAGAAAGGCCTCTTTATCACGGAATATTATAAAAAGTATTTCATCAACTTTCTCTTTTGTCCTTTAAAAAAATCTTTCCCCTTTTTTTTTTTTGAGATTTTTTAAGGGATTTTCTTCCGTAAAAATTCCACTAATGATGTCATTTTAAAAACCCTTAGATTTCATGAATTTTTTCATTTAATGAGTGAAAGATGAATACATATAACAAGTTTTTTTTTTCTCACCAAAAAATACTACTTTTTATATGCTTTTTTCTTTTCTCTTTTTTTTACCTACTTTATGCTGAAAATATTTTCATTTGTAAAGTTTTTAATCCGACCGCCCAACCACCCAACATATGTGACATTTTGCATAGTCTTATAATACTTAAGCAAATTAAATATAACATTGATGACAGACAATATTTATGAATGTTATGCTATAACAAATTGTATTACACAAGTGTGGAATCAATATTATAATATCCAATAAAAAATATTACAAGCGTAGAATCCTAGGCCGGATGAGAATTTTTATCTAGAATAGAAAATTGTGTTTGGTTTTATTTTTAAAATTTTTAAAATGTTTTTAAACTTTTTTTCAAGATAAAACTTATAAAATCATTTTAGTATAATTTTTAAAAAATATTTAATTTTTAAAATAAAAATATTTTTATCTATTTTTAAAACAATACCAAACAGTATTAAAATAATAATTTTAAAAAATATAAAAAAAAAAATAAAGAGAGAAAGAAAGACAGTCAAATCATTACACACACGGCTTCTTTGTACGGCTGAAATTATGGTCTGGGCGGTCGTTGCTTTTTTGATGCTTTCTGCAACAATAATCTCTTGCCATTTCAAATCATATACTTTTTTCTAATAAATACTTACATATATGATTGTTTTTTTGGTGCAAGGACATATAAGATGTTACCTTATGCAGAAGGATTATATTGTTAAAGCCCGAAAAAATTGAACTTTGATTTTAAAATTGGATGTGAAAATTTGGACTCTATTTTCAAATATAAAATTGTTATTAAACTATGTCCATTATAACACCAAAAAATTAATAATTATCTATTTAGCTTTATTTTATAATACAACATAAATATATATTTTTGCTATGGCTTTTTTGGTAGAATTTAAACTCTATTTCTTATAATAAAGTGAAACATTCGAATTATTATTAGACTGTGTCTATTATAATACCTAAAAATTAATAATTAACTATTTAACTTTATTTTATAATAAAATACAAATATAGACATTTGCTATAGCTCTCTTGGAAGGACCACACTATCATTCTATACTTTTAGAAGTAATAAACTTAGCATAATATTTATATATTTTAACACTAACTTGAGAAACAGCAACTCCAAAAAAAAATTAGTTACACAACATTACACTTTCTTACTGTTAGTTCTTTAAAAAAAAAACAAAAAATAGGAATTGCATTCTAAATTAGTAGTGTGCAGATACTAATTTAGACATAATAGACCATAAAGCAATTAACAACTCAACTACAGCAACAAATTGGATCCACCATTAAATTTGATTGAAAAGGCTCAAGGGGCAAAACGTGGACCAAGTTCCAACATGTGGGAAATAAAAGGTACACCAATAATCAAGCACAAACAAGGCACTTTCACACACGCTGCTGCTACATGTGGTGGATAACTCTGATTAGACTAGATTGAGAAACTAAAGGCATCAAAGCCTAATCCTGCACCGAAAGGTGAAAAAAATTACCTCCATTATTACAAAAAAAAAAAAAAAAAACAAAACAGAAACACACCTTGCAAAAAACATCAACTTCATTATTTGATAAAAACAAAACCTAAAACAGAGGATTACAAACCAAAACACGACGACATATTTTCTGTTGATGACCTGATAACGGCTCTGAGATAAGAAGAAGTCCACCACAGCAAGAAACAAGAACTTGTGAGATAACAAGGGGAAATCCGTCCACCTATGCGATGGGACCAAACGCCACTAGCTGCCGTTGCCTGCCGCTGCCAGCCAGAGGGAGTGCCACCCCAAGTTACCACCATCCATCGGCCTAGCACTCCCGAGAATAGAGCCCATCAAGCCCCTACCAGCCTCCCATTGGCGGAAGAAAGATCTTCCTATCTACTTCTATCCCCCAACAAATATGGCCTTCGCCTCACCTAGACACATCGAGCTTGAGGTCATTGTCCCACGCCCGAAGCCTGAAACGGCCACCCTCCTCATGCCTGAAATTAGGACCCCAAGCACCCATTGCCACCTGTGGAATCGCCGGAGAAGATGAAGTCGTGCAGGTCTATAATTTTGATGAGATCTAACATTACAAACATGTATCACCTCTTGTTGGAATGTCGAGAAAAGTCAACAAAAATATTACATCTTTGGTTTTGCACATTGTTGAAGGATTAGCTGCTACAGCTAAACTGTAATGGGATGCAAGTTATTGGATCTCAAAACGAATTGCAAACTCCAAAGATTGAACCAAATTAAGCTTTGTGATCAAAGATTAAGACCAAGGTTTTTTTAATCCTTTTTATTTATTTATTTTAAAGTCCGTTTTGTTTCGCAAGCATTAACATTGTAAGAATACAATGTTTTATTTTTTTAAATAATGTGTTATGCATGTCTTCTTTAGTGGTATTATTATACTAACACGTCTTTGTATTCGACCAATAACATTTGTCTATGAATTGATGGACAATTTTTTATTCACACGGTTTTTTTTTTAAATTTAAATAAAAATATAAATTAAAGATTCATTCTTTGATTCTTATCACCTTGTTCTTTTGTTAGGTTTTGCAAGTCCATTGCCAAGTCAAACAACACCTTCATAAATTTCACGGCATTGTTAAATGCTTCTAACAAGATTTGGTAACATAGAAAACAGCCAAATTGCTCTACATACTTACTCCGGTGCTACACTTTGTATTTTTCACCAAATCTGAATGTGGGCATTTTCTGTTTTCATCAAGTGATAAGGGATCAAGATCTCCAGCATCCTTCAGCCACCTATTTTTGACTAGACATCTTCATAGTTGCAAAAAATGTCTGCATATTATTCTTTGGAACTTCTATCGGTGATGCATGTTTTGACATCATTGAATGTGATCAAAATCAATTTTTTTTTTTTTGTAAATTTAATAGGTGAAAGATAAATATCTACTGATGGATATCTTTTTCGGTTCACACCAAAGAAATTGCCTTCTTTTAATCTCAAATTCCAATAGCAATCACATATGAGATTTCCCTTGCAGTGAGTAAACAATATGATGCCTGCGCTCCTTGTGCATGTAAATAGACACCTTGCAAACATGGTCACATTTTAAAACAACACAGCTGACTGGCATGTATAATCTCACGCTTCACGCTTGGCTCTGTAAAAAAAATTTCTTTGTAAAAATCCGAACGGCTTATTTTGGATTTTGATTCCAAATATTTATTGCCTATGTCTTGGGACGTGGTTTGAGAAGTATGGTTGGATCTAATTTTCGTTAAAAATATTGTAGCACATGAGAGCTTTACAATATTGTAGCATGTGAGAGCTTTACAATATAATAATTTTTTTTTACTGTAACATATAAGAGCTTTTCACTATTTATTGATTAGTTATAGTCCACACTATAGTCCATATATATATATATATATATATATATTTCAATTATGCTTAATTTTTACACGAAGTTTTTACCATTGAAGCCGTGGTGGCCAAAGAAGAGCCTGTCATTTCATGGACTCAAAATGTTTAAGTACAGGAAGCCGATCAAGAAATATCTAAAAAATTAAGCATAGGGTGTGAGTTGAGTTTTACGTTCTTAATGTAAGTAATATAACATACAATTTCCTTTTACTTGACTTGGCTTGAATTTGCACACTTGGATAGACCTTCATGTGAATCAATACTTTTAATTCGTGATTTTTTTTTGGTGTTAATTCATGATTTTCGAATAAAAAGAATTCATAGAGTGTGATTGCTAACATACTATAATAGCCTATTTAATATTTCTTGTCTAATCGATTAATTGCAAAAATTTGCAATATTGATAGTGTAAAATTACTTATTACGGAAAGTTCCTCCTAAAAAAATATTAATGCTAATGGTCCTTAAAATTTGAGATTTCTCACATTTTGTCCCATAAAATTAAAAATTATACTACCTCAAACTTTTAGATCTTCTCACTTTACGAATTCTTTCAATTTTTAGTTAAAGTGACTGAAAAAAACCTACATGAGGTACATGTAGAGGTTGTTGAAACCATTTTATAATGCCTTTTTTGCCCCTAACACATAAAACGTTAAATTGAAAATCCTCAAATTATTTTTTTCTAACTTTCTAAATAAAAGTGTAAAAAATAATTTTTACTTGAGATTAACAAAATGTTATTTTTGTCCTTACAGATAACCCAAGCACAACTCACATGATCTATTTCCATCATTTTTTTATGGCAAATTGGATAATAGAGGTAAAATGAGGAGATATAAAAATTTAAAGTAGTTTATGGGTACAATAAGAGAGTCCTTAAAGTTAAGAGATTATTAGTATACCTTAAAAAGGGTATAAGATATGAAAAACTCCTAGCTTTGAAAAGTTGTTGTTTTGTTGGGGCCGTCTGGTAGTATTTTTATTTTATTTTTTGTTTTTAGAAAAAGTTGAAAAATAAGAATATTTTGAAAAATATACTGAGATTGTTTTTAAAAATTTGTTTGGTTGTATATGTGGCTTGTTTTTTAATACAAATATTTTTTGAAACAAAATTATTAATGTAATAAATAAAACTCAAATTTAATTAAAAAAACTATTTATTAATATATTAATACATTTCTCTTCCTTCACTCCTCATCGGTCTCCAAACCAGCCATGGTTGCCGCCGCTAGAACCACCTTGAGATCTACTCTCCCGTTGCCTTCACTCCCAGGAAACATCGAGATCTTGCCATTGAACTTGTTCGCTCGGCCGCTTTTCGTCGTAAGAGGCTTCCCTCACCCAAAGTCGTTGTTGTACAACGGGAACCTTGGCAAGCTCCCCATTGTGATTGTCACGTTGTCAAAGTTCCCCAGCAGGATCAGCCTCGGCTGCCTCTTCCAATCCTCCACTTCGCACCTCACTGTAGCGTTGCCACGCGACACCACGTTTTGATGGAGCAGATTTGTGCTCCGGCTGGCAAGGAGTTCGCTAGGTTGTGGGTCGTGGTGCTCCGGGTGGGTGGTATCGTGATCGCCAGCAAAGTTGTTGGGTTTTGCCGGTAATTAGGGCGATTGTCGAAGGTCACTAGAGAGAGGACGGGTGGGAAGAGGGACGGCGAGGGGTGGGAGGGGGGCTAGGGGGTTGAGATTATTATCTGAAAAAAAAATCTTGAAAATGAGTTTTTTTTTTGTTTTCTAATTTTTGGAAAAAATTTGGAAAAAGCAAAACATCATTTTTATTTTTATTTTTTCAAAATTTTGTTAACAAACATCAATTCATTTTCATTTTTATTTTTTATGTTTTTAAAAATAAGGAAAACATTCTCAAGAATAAAACCAAACAGTCTCGTTGTATATTTGGATTCTCCTAACATAGAAGAGATGGAAAAAGTATATTCCCTTTGTATTGTATTCACATAGTAATTTCAGGAGCATCAAGAGTGAATTAAAAGAATGGAGAAAACATTCTCAAAAAAAAAAAAAAAAGTACTGAGGGAACAAAACTGACATTGGCCTTGCGATAGTAACATGGAAAGCCATCGGAAGGTTTCTTTATGAAAAAACAAATTTCACTCTTTGCATGCAGAACATAAATCAGAGCAAAAGCTCGATTTTCAACAAAATGGACAAAAAGATTGGGAATTTTATGGCAGAATAGGGAAAAGAAAAATTATTACAATACAATTATGAATATTAGATTTAACAAGGTATGGTTAAAACTTAGGGTGGGTTTGATAAATAGATTCAAATTAGTGATTTGATTTGAGTTGTGTGATTTTAATTAGTATATGAGTTAGTGATTTTAATTGTTATCCGAATTAACGTTTGGATGTGTATTTAAGTTTTAATTTGAGCATGGAATAAAATTAGAAATTCTGCTTGAAGATGTAGTGAAAATATTTTTGATTTTTTGACAAATCTAATAAAATTTTAATGTTAATGATTTTAAAAAATATGCAATATAGATATTAATTTATTCATTTCTTCACTAAAAACACAATAAAAAAGAATCATCTCATTTTAATATCAAATAAAGAAGTTACGATTTTTTTCTCAAATATAGGAGAAAGAATTCTAGTTTTTGTTGTAGCAAAGATATCCAAGTATCAAAAGTTTAGGGAAGGTGAGAACTCTAACAACTTAAATTTTTGATACTCAAAGGAATCAGATTTTGAGAGAAACAAACATGTATCTAAAGGATTTTTAATACTCAAATCTAAATTTGAGTCAACTGAATCTAAAGAATACATAAACAAAAAGACTCTTAAAAACTATTCATAAGAATTTTTTTTTTTCATACGCTATCAAGTAACTGGTCAAGTGACTTGTGTGATATAAGAGGTAGTAATTTTGTTAATTTTATACTACGTTAAGGTTTTGATTATCATTTTATTATTATTTTTTTTTTTTAGTAATAAAGGTTTTATGTAGTTGTTAATACGCTATTAACATTAACTTTATATTTGCTAAAATGAAATGGTAAAAGATAAATTATTTGTTTAATAGAGATGAACAAAATAAGAGAAGGTATATTTAGAAAACCACATTATAAATTTGTAACACTGGATTATAGATGAGCCTCTAAAAAACGGAGGAAAAAAACAAATTAGGAGAGAGAAAAAGTTGAAAAAAAAGAGCAAAAAAGAAGAAGAAGAAGAAGAAGAAGAAGAAGAAGAAGAAGAAGAGGAGAGATTGACAATTGTCGAGCATTAAAAAAAGTTGTTTTATATATATCTATATATGTATAAATACAAATATAGATAGAGATTGATATAGATATTGGCCAAATAATTGCCAAAACAATCTTGGTAAAACTACTTGAACCTTAATGCCAATAGAAGAAGAATTATTGTTATGCTTGAAATTTTGGAAAACACATGAGTGTTGAAACGCATACAAAATACGCTTTTCTTTTAAAAGCATTATTTGCCTTTTATTGGATGAGATTGCTTATAAGAATATCACTGCAAATTGCTTCCCAAATATGACTAGTTTTTTGTATTTTTGTACTAAACAATAATGGAGAAACACATACAATATTGTTTTCTTTGAAAGATAAGAAAGGATGTGAGAAAATAGAATTAATTATTCTGACAACGTTTTTTTTTTCTATTTTGTAACTCTTTATAAATAATTGTCACTTTTTTCAGAAAATTTACAACCTTTTTGATAAGTAAAAAAATTCAAATTTCATACTGTTTCTAAAAAATGATAAACTTTTAGAATAAATTCAAAATATTTTAAATTAATTATTAAAATCCAAAATAAAATAAAAATATTAAATTTGAAATTAATTAAATAAAGTAAAAAAGTTATTTCTCTAGGTGCCACATGTCATGTGTTTGCTTCTATGTGTCAAGTGCCAAGTGTGCCTAATAAGCATCTCTACAGCCTCATTGCCCAGAGCTTAAAGTAAGTCCAAATAACACATGCTGTTAACCCCTCAAAACATGTTATAAAGTGCTTGTTCATTGCATAAGTTTTCAATATAAGACTTTTGGTTGTCTATAATATTCTTCTTTCTATTAAAACTTTAACAATTGTTTAAGTTTTCAATATAAGACTTTTGGTTGTCTATAATATTCTTCTTTCTATTAAAACTTGAACAATTCCAAATAAAGAATTGATAGAATCCCCAAGATAAAGAAAACATTCAAAAATGGCCACAGCATAAATAAAAAACGGACAATATAAATAAAACAGTCATTATGAAAAGCAACAATTAAGAAAAACATCAATGCAAGAAACCGCATAAGCGGGTCAACATGAATTCTCTATAATAAGAAAGGCAACAAGGCGCAGGGGTGAACAATTCAATCCAATAATTTTAGTTATATTATGTCCAATTCAATTAAAACTTGGTTTTTGGAAATTCCATCGAATCTAATCCAATACTAGCTTATTGCGTATTGAATTGGAATAATCAATTTTGGTCTGGAGCTTTTTTATAGCTTTTGATTCTTTTCTTTCCTCTCTCTCTCTCTCTCTTTTTTTTTTTATATTTTCATTTACCTATATTTATTAGACTTTTCTTTTGGTATAATTTAAATATTAAAGTTGAAAAAAAAATTAACGTCTATAGATCCAAAAGAGCACTATAGCTTGTAATACGATAAACTACAAACTTTCAAACATCAAATAATGTAAAAAAAAAAAAACATAAACCGATTATTAATATAAAAATAGGCTTTATTTTATATATATATATATATATATATATGGATTGGATTAGATTGAGTGTTTTGATTGTATAATAAGTATCGAATTCAATCTAAATCGGTTTTAATGAATTTACATCTAATTCAATATATTGAGATCGATTATCTGTTAAAAATGGCTGGATTAGATTATTGTGGTTGGTTTGATGGATTGCTTGAATCTGATGAATAGGCCTACAAAGGACATCGTTGTAAACCTAAAAAGAGGAAACGACAATGGTAGCCTCATCATAAAACGACATATACATCTTTTAAAATAAATAAATAAATAAAATGACATACAAAAAACGACAGCAACATTATAAACTACAACGACACAACTCAAAAAAATGGTTAAGAGCTTTAACTACATATAAAAAAAAATGTATTTGGCATAATTATTCTTGAACTTGTTGCACATTTATAATTTCTTCCCTTGAATTTTCAGTTTTGATAAGTTGTCTCGTGAACTTACAAATCTACAGCAAAAGTTGACATGTAACTAACTAAAGTTTGGTAACTAAAGTTGACATGTAATTTACTCATAAATAATTGATTATTCATATAATTGGTCATTTTTATATATTCAGACCAAATATTTTTAATTAAGTTTTCACCAAAGTAGAAAATTTTGAAATAAATTTGGTTTAAATGTAAATTTTGATTAACATTAATATGAAAAACTCGTTTATACTCTTAATTAACGACCTATATAAAAATCGCATTTCAATTAGTTAAAAACTTAAAGTTGCTGTCAATGGGATGATGTGCTACAAATTTGTAAATTCAAGAGGCAACTTGCTAGGTTAAAAATTTAGAGGATGAAATGTAAATGTGTGACAAGTTTAGGGGACAACCATGTCAAATATCTTAAAAAAATGACAACGTCAAAAACTAAAAAACGACACAATTTAAAAACGGCAATCCAAGAAAACGACAACATTATGAAAAACAATAATTGAAACAAATGTTACAAGAAAACGACAACATATAGCGAGACTACCAAAGGACACGGATGTTTCTTAAACGACAGTAGCTTCAGAAGACGACACATACGCAAAAGCCCTAACAATCTCAAAACACAAACAAGGAGGAAAAAAAACTTCAAAGAACAAATATAAAAAGGAAAAACAAAAACTTCAAAGGGCAATATTAAAAGAAAATATCTAAATATTAGATACGATCAAAATAACATTATTTTTTTCTTAGAAAAAATCACATTATTTTGAAGTATGTAAAACAGTAGAACTTGATACAAATTTAATGATTATAAAATAATCCTTAGGGGTATGGTATTTTTTTCATACGCTAATGTGAAAATCCCATATCTAATTATTTCTCAATTTGAATTTAATCCCTATTTTTTGCAAACCAGGCGAAGAAATTAAATTAGTATGAAATTATTCAGCAAAAAAAAAAAAAAAAAAAAAATTCCTGAAATTAGTCAATGTTTACTCTCAACAAATGACTGGGTAATTAAAGATCATCAATACCATTCAAAGGGTGATTATGCCTCCTAGTTTTATTTTTTTCCTCAAATTTTAATCGTATTTTATATAATTTTCATCAACCGGACTATTAAATAGTGGGTAATATTCAGAGCAAAAAAAGGATTAGTTTGGTGGGTAGGTTAGAATTTTTTTCAGCTTTTATCATTTTGTTACCTTATATTTAAATGAAACGTCATATTAGTATCCTCATGTTTGAAAAATATCAAAACGATACTATATAATTTTTAAGAATATTATTTTGACATCCTGAGTTCATTTTTTTGATGTGGAATTTTCTTTTTGTCTTTTAATTAATGAACCTCAAATTAATTTCTAAGACTATAATAGAAAATCAAAACAAATGATTAAACAAAACTAATCAAAGAAAAATAAACATGTGGATTTACTCCTTTTTTTAGATATTGTTTTTATTTTTTCAAAGTTTTTAAAAAATAATTTGGGTTTCATTAATAAAGGGGTATGTTTGAAATTTTACATCAAAAATCACAAACTCAGAGCATAAAATAATATTTTTAAATACTACAGTGTATTATTTTGATATTTTTAAACAGTAAGGTATTAATATGATATATTTTTTTGAAATATGAGGTACCAAAATGATAAAACCCCTTTTATGTTTTGGGAGAGTGAGCCATGATTTATCATGAATTTGAATTTCCAATTCAACGCCTGGAGAAGTTTTCCCTTTCTTTCTCTTTGGTTTTCCTTTTTTTCATTGAAAAACACGGTTACATGTAGACAAATTATAAAAGAAAACGCATTACCTATTGGTGAGAAATTGAATGCATTGCATGCGTTACAGTGTTCTTTGTTTGAATTTGCACGTGTTATAATTGGTAGCTTCTATATATATATATATCTATATATATATATAAATTCAACCATAAAATTAATACAATTATTCCCGTATATATCATGAGTTGTGCCTAATTGGATATTTTCAACCTAATCAAGGTTATTCATTTCCTTTCAAAAAAACATATATCTTGATTTCTTATGAAATTCAACCATTGCATTATTGTCACACCCCAAATCCAATGTAGCGACCCCCTCCCCCTCTCCCTCGGGAGGAAAGAGAGGAAAGGAGCACCATTCATTGTTTGTTCATGCATGTGAAAATGGGCCGAAAAATAATCAAACCTTAACTCAACCTTAATGTAAAAATTATCTTATCATTAACAGCGAAAATATTAAGATTACAACACTTATACAAAAGTTAAAAAATCCCCTAAATGTCCTCAATAACAATTCTTAGTTTATAATAACATCAAAGAAATACTTAGAAATAAATATTGCATCTTAGACTCGTCATGGGACTTTGGACCATTCTTGCTCAGTCATCTACATACTTACTTGGAAGCTCACCTGCATCACGAGAACTATATAAGCATAATGCTTAGTAAGTAAACCACAGTAGTTTCACATAAAAATATACTTTCATAAACATACATTAATTTTAGGTTTTTGGGCCCGTAGCATAACGTTAATCTCAAGCAGTCAGAACCCATAACATACATACATAAATGGTCCTTATCTTGGAACTTACTCCTTCCTCAAGGATTTGACCATATAAACATAAATATCGTGGCTGGTTCATAACAACAAGAGAGTTCACATCATACTCATGAAAAATCATCAAAAACATCTTTAAACATATTTATCATAACAACATACATAACTTTAAAACATATTATTGTTCAAGTGATGCAGTGGAGGGTATACTTATACAAACCATTTACTCATGATCATCTTAGATTCTATACATCATTATTCATTCGTTCTTCACGTCACATAATATATCCCTTCATATTCCGATGAAAGCCATTGAACACCTTCATGATTTTCTATCCTCTCTTTATGCATTCATACGTCTCCTTAAAGATTGTGTCCTTAATCTTTTCTTTCCTTTTTTCTTCTTACTTTGCTCCTTATTTCCACATGGTTCATCCCCTCATTTCTTAAGTCTCACATAGACATCTCTCTATAATATATTTCTTTCTTTCCTCTAGCTCACCTATTAGTCCCTCTTATTTTCTCTCATTCTCACTATATGCAACAAAATAAAGAAAGAGAAGAAGAAACGTGCAGCAAAATGGGTGAGAGGACTTGTGAGAGATATAAAAGGAGAGACCAAATTTTGGGTAAGAAATAAGGAAATAATGGGATAAGGAAATAATAATCAATATATTACAAATGTTATGCCAAGATGAAGTGCATCCATGAAAGGTAGAGAAAAATTAGAGGAAAGTAATGGTTTAACAAAGGAAAAATATAATGATAATATCTTGACTATCCATGAATAGAATTCTAAATATGTCAACCAATCATCCAATAAAGGAATAAAAGAATTAAAGATAATTTAAGATTCTAATATTAGCTCCACCTGCCTAATTTCAATTATCAAAATATGAAACCTATCATGAATTTCAATTATTATTAAAAATTCAACTATCAAAATATAATGATAATATCGTGACTAATTAGAGGCAATTTACACGTGGGATTAGAGGAGAATTAGCTGAAGAATCAACAACTTAGCTCCTACTTACCATATATCAACTTTCAAAAATAGGAAACCTTATCAATTAAATTCAATTAATCAAAAGTCTAACATTTCATTTCTGTAAATGAGAAAATAAATCCAAAAATATACCAATCAATCAACAATTATTATCCAATCACATAAAAAGTAAACTATTCCCCCATATGGAATAAGGAAAGAGAAGATAATATGTCAATAAATCAAAATTATACCGTAACCAATACACTCCTATATAATTCACATTCACACAAAGACACATATAAATTATAAAATATTAATAGCCATTTTTTTACTATAATTATACAATAGTACAAAATATTGTGCACATTACATTAATATATAACATAACTTTCCTTTCTTTTATTTTTATACGAATTATCCTTATATATAGAAACATATTAATTCTTATATTACGTAAAGATAAGTATCAATATAGAAATATTTATATATAGAATATAACGTTTATATATATATAATACTTGTAAATTAACATATAAATTAACATTTATTTATATTTAGAAAATTTATATATTTCTATATGTATATAAACACATTAATACTTATGAATTAGCATCCAAGATATATATATATATATATATATATATAACACATTTGCATGAAGTTCTATCATCCTATAAACACATGGCAATTTCATAAGTAAAAAAAAAAAAAAGAATGCATAAGTGGTAAAAATAAAACATATTCATATAATCTTAACTAGACCCCTAGCTTAAAATTTGAGGTGTTACAGGGGAATGGGGCTATGGAGGCCAAACATGTAAGTAAATTAAAGTCATCTTTTTAAATAAATTTTATTTTATAACTATCTTATTTGTTAATTAATTATTTTTTCCTCACGTTCAATTAAAGGACTAGATGGTTTAGGAGGGACAAACACTAGCAATGCAGGCTGCATCTGCCTCTTCAACCCCTGCCATTAACAAGGTTGCCATACTTGCAAATATGTTGGGTACATATAGCGGTCCCTAAGCCGAAGTAGGACCTTGACTAAGTCAGAGCGAGTTGGGTTCCAAGTCAACATCCTCTAGTTCATAGCCCAAGCATGCCCAGTTGTCTTTGGAGGTGCAAAACTAGCTCACACGAATTTATACCAGCATTGTGGAACTAATTAATCAATAGAGGCAAACCAATCCTGGAATCACTGTCAACATCTATAGTCCTTTGTGCTGAAAAAGAAGAGGAAAAAGATGAAGAAAATGTAAACTTAGGTGATTAGACATTTTGTATATTATTGAATTTGTGCTATTTTATTTTTTAATTTTTATATGTTATGTTTTATTTTATTTTATAAAGTGGATGTCATATTTTGGGTCATGTTACTTGATATTAATTATAGGAATTTTATTAATTATTATTGCATTAATTATTTAATTATTAATTATTCACATTTCAATTATTATTTAATTATACTAAATTTATAAATATTTTTAATAAAAATTTAATTTAAAATAAAATCAAAAAAAATATTTAATTGCAATTAAATTTATTTTTTTACATTTAAAAATTAAAAATATTATTAGCGACGACATATTTTATGCACAAAACCGACCATCGCTAAATTCTCATTCAAATTTAAAAATTTTTAAAAATTTAGAAACTTTTAACGATGACATTTTGAAAAATATTGTTGTTAAAAATCGTTGATAATGTCATCTGTCTAAATTTGTGACCTCGCAAAACAACGATGACATGTCATGTTGCAAACACTTAACGACGACAAGCTATTTCTACTAAAAAAATAAACTTTTAACGATGAAACTTTGGTGATGACTTTTAAGCAACAATTTGTTCTAAAAAAAAAAAAAGAAAAAAGCAATGGTAGATAAAACTTACCCCCTGTTTGGCTCTGTGGTTCCCACCATAAACTCAATTATGAATAGTGTAAAGCTCTCACATGCTACAGTAACAATAAAAAAATTTACTACAATGTAAAACTCTCACATGCTACAATAAAAGTGGTTCTCACCACCCTCCAAACACACCATTAGACTCGTGCAATGATGTTATGAGTCATCTCACTTTTTTCACCCAAAAAAAAAAAAAAGCATCCTTTTTTGGTGCTGACTAATACTCTTATACTAGTGGAGGGTGTTGTCTTTTATTATTAAATAGGGTTAAAATTATTTTTTTATAAATCTAAAAGGATAGATATTGGTTATTTTAGTGACTAGAAATTTCAAAAAAAAAAATAGTGATATCGAATATGTTTATAGTGTAATCCTATTTAATTTTTGGGTTTTAATTTTGTTAATAAAACAGTAAAATTTAATCTAAATTAAACTATATACTAAATTAATGTTTGTAGTTTTACGAGGGGTGGGTTATAAGCCTTCGGAATAAAAATGATTTTTTTTTATGTTTATATGATGCATACATCAACCTCAGTCGGTCACTTTCAAGAAAAGAAAAGACAGAAAATGAAAAACGAAAAAAAATGAAACAATTGTAAACCGCTCAGTGTGCTCACAGCGTTCGAAGAGCGGTATTTGTTGGGAGCCGCGGTTTTGTGCATATATATATATATATATATATGTCTATTATATGTGTACAGCATGGCGCTGCCCTGCTGCTGAAGGCATTGTAGCATGAAGCAAGTAAGAAATGTGATTCTCGGCCGCCACGTGCACGACTGCGGTGCCCATCAAAGGCAGCAGGTGCGCTTCCAAATGAGTCGTGACAAAAAACTTTCTTTATGTCACGTCCAAGTACATCCCCTACAGCGCGCAGTGTGTGTTCCTCTCAGGCTCCGCTCATATAAATGTGTGCCTATATGTACATACTAATGTATCATGACGTGTCTTCAATGAGACCCACTCATATTATTGTAGAGGATTGGGCATGACATATATACATGCATCGATACATGTATTCGCATGCACGCATGCATGCTTTCAATATAATATTGGATGTGAGATAGCTAGGGTTTTGGGACGATTATACGGCCTTTCACGGTAGAGGAGCATGCTTGCCAGTAATGACTGAAATATGAAAATAAGAGACGTGTTAAAAACATGAGCTGCCACAATTTCTCATATGAATATAAATATAAATATATATATATATATATATATATATTATAAAAATATGGTTAGAACTAAAACCTTTGAACTGAAAATTATAACACATTACAAGAAAAACTATATTTAACGACATATTAATTACAGCATGTAGTTTTTGAATATTGTTGAAAAGCACATACAACGACATCTCGAACAAAGATGTCATTAATGACATTTGAAACAACAATTAACGACATCTATATATATGTCATACTAAAAGTCTCATTTTATCGACAATAGTTTAACGTCGTTAAATTATTTAACGACAAATAGGAGATGTCGTCAAAGCCTTGGAGATTTTACGACATCCTTTATAGACGACATTGGTTAAGATGTCGTCTATAAGGGATGTCGTAGAATCTCCAAGGTTTTGACGACATCTCCTACTTGTCGTTAAATAGTTTAACGACACTAAACTATTGTCGTTAAAAGGAGACATTTAATACGGCATCTATATAGATGTCGTTAATTATTGTTTCAAATGTTATTAACGGCATCTTTGTTGAAGATATCGTTGTATGTACTTTTCAACGACATTTAAAAACTAAATGTCGTAAATAATATGTTGTTAAATGTAGTTTTTCTTGTAGTGTCATATGATAGTTTTACACTGTAGTTCACTTTTCTTATCATTGTAGCATATAAGAACTTTACATTATAGCAACAAAAAATTTTAGTTATAATTGATTTTGCTAAACACCACATTCGAAGTTCATATCCCTCAAGATACATGCACTACTAGAAATTATAGAATACACGACGCTCAATAAACGACAGTTTCTTACAAATTGTCATGTTAAGTGGGGAAAAACACGCTAGGAATGTGAGTAAAACATGAAAATTGTCGTGGTAGCGAACGGAAGATTTCACGATGGTTTTCATAAAAAACTATCGTAAAAGATAATCAATGAAATTTTAGAAGCTCACCCTCACTACAATTAGCGAAATTTTAAAAGCCTACTTGCTCTCTCTCTTTTTCTTATTCAAATTAATACTCAAACCCAACCCCCTCTCTCTAAACCCAGCCCTACGTCTCTCTCTAACCCTCAAACTCTCCCTCTCTTTCAACTATGACCGTCGTCATCACCGTCTTTGCCTCGACCTAACGTTCCGTCGTTAGCCTCGAGGCCTTCACGACCCACGACCTCGTCGCCATCCGTTGTTTGTATAGGTTCTTCTTTCCGAGTGTTCTCTCCAAGCTCGTTGCCTCCACGACCCCGTTGTTGCCGATAGTCCTGCTATTGCCCACCTCTGACCTCTATTTGGTAACATTTCATTTCTCTTTTTATTATTTAGTTGTTTTTTTATTTTTAGTTATATAGTTTTAGTTTTAATTATTTATGGTTCATATGAATTAATTAGTTTTTGTTGTTTAGTTCTAATTTAGTTTTTGTTTTAATTACTTTCTATATATTTGTGTATGTATTTGTAGATGTGATGCCCCCCATATGTTTGAGGAAAATCCTCTATGACCATCATATCAATTATTTTTATTTTTCGTTGCTTAAAACTCAGTAGCAATTATTTAAGGTTTGTGTGAATTATTAGTTATATAGTTTTTTAATTAATTTTGTAACTTAATTGTCTTAGTTTTAGTTTTTTGTTATTTTCAAGTTGTTTAGGTTTAGTTTTAGTTTTATAAAACTAATTAGTTTTTGTTTTAAAATTAATTCTATTAAATTGTAATGTTAATTTATTTTATTTTTGTCAAATAATTTTGTTATTTAATATTTAGTTTGTAATTGGAATCATTGTTGTTTTATGTAATTTATGTTGACATTTGTTATTTAGTTAATGTTTGTATATGTGTTTGTGTGAATTACAATTTACATGTGTTGTGTGAATTACTTTCTACATGTGTTTGTGTATGTGCTTGTGGGAATTACTTTCTACATATATATATATATATATATGTGTGTGTGTGTGTGTGTGTGTGTGTGTGTGTGTTTGTGTGAATTATTTAGGGTTTAATTTTAGCTTTGGCATTGTTAGTATAAGTTTGTGTGGATTATCATTTGGACGTGATTACTTACAATCAGGGTCTTGTATTAACAGATAACACATGTCTGACCATCTTGTGAGAAATTAGAAATTTTGATTTTTTTTGCCGATAATCAATTTTTCACGATAGTTTTTTTATAAAAACCACCGTGGAAGCTATACCTTATATAACGGTTTTTGTAGAGAACTATTGTGTAAGGTAGAAAATTACTAAGATTACACGACGGTCTCATGGCAGTAAAAAACCGTAGTAAAAAGTCTCTTCAGTATCACGACGAACAATTTCATTACAGTTTTTTGACCATGGTGAATGCTTTCCATGACCCTTTTTTGACTGTTGTGAATGCTTTCCATGATGGTTTGATCCTTAGTTTTTTAGTAGTGATGCATACTTGTGATTTTTACATAAAACATTTGATTAATAACGATGACTCAACTTCATTAAATTTTACTAATACAACCGGTCTTAATTAAGGGTATGGTTTCATATATCTTGGGGATTCGCATTGATGCTTAAATATTTAACTAATTGAATAAACCAATATTTGAAATTCATTTCTAGATTCAGTCTAATGATGTTAAAATTTTGGTTATTTAAAAAACTAAAGCTTGCATTTTTTGGGCTAATAATTCATGATAAGTAAAGTTTACATGTCAGAATAAAGCATCATATGTCACCACAAGAAATACTACATTTAACGACATATTATATATGATATATAATT
Organism: Artocarpus hirsutus; assembly: GCA_946598075.1. Taxonomy (NCBI): domain Eukaryota; kingdom Viridiplantae; phylum Streptophyta; class Magnoliopsida; order Rosales; family Moraceae; genus Artocarpus; species Artocarpus hirsutus. The sequence goes on along the minus strand of CAMOHE010054545.1, from coordinate 7,923 downwards.
TTTAAATATCGTTGAAAAGTACATACAACCATATCTCCAACAAACATGTCACTATTGAAATTTGATACAATAATTAACGACATTTATATAGACGTCGTATTAAAGGTATCCTTTTAATGACAATACTTTAGTGTCGTTAAATTATTTGATGACAAGTACGAGATGTCGTCAAAGCTTTAGAGATTCTATGACACCCCTTTTACACGGCATCTTGACCAATATTGTCTATGAGGGATGTCGTAAAGTCTCTAAGGCTTTGACAACATCTCCTACTTGTCATTAAATAATTTAACGACACTAAACTATTGTCATTAATAGGAGAGCTTTATTACGGCATCTATATAGATCTTGTTAATTATTGTTTTAAATGTCATTAATGACATCTTTGTTAGAGATGTCGTTGTATGTACTTTTCAACGACATTCAAAAACTATATGTTGTAAATAATATATCATTAAATGAGGTTTTCTTGTAGTGTGTAATAGTATATAACACCATTTTTTATTTTATACCTTACATTTTAAGTTTTTTAAGAAGATTTTTATATTTTAAATCTTTTTAAGATTGTACCTTTAATTTTCAACTTCATTTAATTCTATAGCTTTCGAGATCAATAATTTATTTTGACCCTTAAATTGACAAATTGACAAATTTAACTTTTGCAACTCATGGATCTTGAAATAAAAAACTTGTCATGCGTAGTGTTTGAAGAAACAAAAATAAATAAAAAATTTGTATTTTTAAGGTAAGTTGAAAAGGTAATATATATTAATTAGTGTTTCATTATAGGTTTATAAATGTATAAGCTAAAGAAGATAAATTCATCAATTTAGAGTTCAAAATCAACTCTTTGACCTAAAAAAGATACAAATTAAATATGGACTTAAAATTCAGAAATATCATTTCGAAAACGTCCATAATTGCAAGACTTTTTTATTATGAATTCAAAATGCACGCCTGTAAAATCGTTCGATTTTTAATGGTGGATCCAGTCATTGTTCGGGATCATTTGTGACCATAACTAGTGGTGTTATGCAACTTTATTTGTACTATCACTACAAAAAAATTGGACTTTTTGTTACAATAGTTTTTAACAAAACTTTTAATCACAATAAATTGTTATGACTAATATGCATTTAATCATAACTTTTAGTTCAATTTTTGTTATGTGTAAATCTTTTAGTCACGAGGTTTTTAATCATGGATGGTTTCATTGCTAAAAATCCTGTAACTAAAAGTTTGAGTCACAACAAAAATTAAATTAAAAGTTGTGACTAAATGTACATTAGTCATAACATTTTATTGTGACTAATGGTGTGTTTGACAAAATTAATTAGAGCTAACTTTTTGATTAAAGAATAGTGTAAAATACTCACATACTACAGTAAAAGGTAAAAGTTGCTATAGTGTAATACTCGCATGCTATAGTGTTTTAAACCGAAAAGTTGGTTCTAACTAATTTTATCAAACACCCTTTAAAAATTTTGCTACAAACTATTGTGACTAAAAGTCTACCTTTTCATAGTGTATTTTTAGTTAAATAAAGCTTCATTTTCAAATGTATAGGTGTGTGTGTGTAGGATGACTTTTATTCAAAATGCAGCGCATATAAAGTCGTAACATCTCTACTATACACAGTAACAGTGCACTTTGCTTATTCGTCTTGGACATATTGATGAAACAACATAATAGACAGTGATTTTAAAGAGAATACATAAAGGATTGGGAAATTTATTTGAACCCTAAATATTCTTGAAGGCATCCCAAAATAAAAAATATTATATTTAAAATTTAAAATTATGTTTTTTAATATAAGAATATACTATATTTCTAAAATAACCTTGTTAGTACATCCCAATAAAACAAAATCCTCCCCTATAATTTTAGTAATGTAGTTTTTTTTTTCTTTTTTTCTTAACTGTCAAATATTCACACCCCAAATTCATTTTATCACCTCTACGACTTCTCATTTTTTTCTTAAGTTCTCTTTTTTTTTTTTTGTTATGGTAAACCAACTTAAAGCATTCAAATTTAACGTTTTCAGCTAATTTAAAAAAGTACCCACAAAAATGTTTAGAGATACAAGTAACAATTGAACTACAAAATGCTTTGACAACTTTGCCACATTACTAGCTCTCTTAAAGTTTTATACATAAACCTCAAACCCAGATCTCTATTGAAAAGTCTTGACGCTATAAATTCGTCAACTTAATTCTTGAAATTCAATCTATAGTTAAATTATCATCCAATCGTCAAAGTTACATTATTAAAATTATGGGAAGGGATTTAGTTTTATTGGGGTATAGTGTAAAAATATTTTAAGAATATAGTAGATCTTAATATTAAAAGATATAATTTTAAATCTTAAATATGATTTTTTTTTATTTAGAGTGTCTTTGGAAATATTTAGGCTGTGACTAAAATTTCCTTGAAGGATTTTAGGAAAGCGACATTGGTTGCTTGATTTATATCGTGAGCTGATTATTAGCGGACTCTAATTGATACTTGAATTGATATGCCCCTGCAAGCAATTGCTTAAATTGTTTAGCAAATATAGAATATATTAATTTCAAATTCACTATTAAATTTTTTTAATCTCCACATATAGGTAGGGATGGAGCCAGAAACATTAATTAAGGGTTTGAGGACTGAAATTATATGGTGTGGCAAATAAAAAGATATATAATTAAAAAGATGTAAATTTAAGAAAAAAAGATTATAAAATTTTGAAGGAAATGGAATAAATTTTAAAAGGAACAAAACATAACTTTTAAAACTTTTTATAAAATTTCATACACAAATTTTTTTTTAAAAAAAAGTTAAGAAGAAACGGCTACCCCTTCTCATCCACGGCTGGCTAGATATGCATGGATGGACTATAGTAAAAGTAATAATTTGCACATTCAAGCACATGTAACTTGATTTTTTTTTTGGCATTTTCTTACGTGGGATTGGCACAACAACCAAATGTGTTCTGTTTGCGGGTCACATGTAAACACTGTAATGTGGGAAAGGGAAGAGCAATGAAAACCTTATGCATATTGACAACGTAGATATATAATATGCCTTAGAAAAGTAATAAACAGCTTTTCTTCACTTTGAGACACCAACGCCTTGAGAAGCATTTGAATGAGATCAGTGTTTGAGCTTTTTTCTCCCCTTTTCCTGTTAGAATTTTAAGATAAGGAAGAGCTAAATTGACACATTCTCTCTTTTTTTTTTTGGCTTAAAATATTACACAGACATCTTCTTTATTAAATCATTTTTCATCAACATCCTTTTATTATGAATTCATTGACTTCTAATATAAAATGACCAAAGTAAATTTAAAACAATCTCAATCATTGATCTACTCGTTGCATTAATCTTTGCCTTTGATAATGTTATTCTTTCGTTATTAGCGTGCAAGTTAAAATTGTGAGTGTCAAAAAATCAACTTATTCAATTTATTAGCACTAAATAAGATTAAAAACGTCGTTTTAGGCTCTAAATATAGGTGGGATTATTTCTAGAGCGAAGGTATTTTGTCATCTAAAAAATAATTATTCCTACTACACTTCTCTATAATTTCTTCAAAAACTTGAAAGTGTCGTTTAAAAACTTGAGTGTCGTTTTTTTAGAAGGCCTTTGTAATTGAAGCAAAAACACATAAAAAGTTAAGAGTTAATAATTACTCAAAGGTGTATATTATATATATATATATAGACACACACACGTAATGAAGGACAGGTTGGTAAGGATTGTGGGCGGTAGCCAGCTATAAGTAGCTAGATTTATTATGCTATAGCTTTGGCCCGTTTGTTGGAATTTATCTGGAAAAAGTGTTGTGATTTTTCCCAATCAATTAATTTTTTTTTTCCTAAGACCTGGCTTCTGAAGTAGACCAATCAAGGTCTGATTCAATGGTGGAAAAATAGCCCATGTTTTTCTTAACTCTTTCCTAAACAGTGCTTTGAAAATGCCTTTTTTTTTTTCTTTGTGGCCCAAAAGAAAGGTCTTTTTGGAGTTGGGTAGAGGAATAATAAAGCAAATTTGATAATATACGGGGACCCCACAACAAGATGGGTCCTTTGATCACATGACTTTGAAAAAGTAGTAGTAAAAAGCAACTATTATCTCTTCCTTTGTCGATGTTTCTATTAATCCTTGGGTGTTTCGACATTATAAAGTTGAAGATAAAACAGAATGACTCGCTCTTGTTCTCAATTCAAATAATTTTTTATACATGCATATATATATATATATATATATTTGTGTGTGTGTAAAGTAGCATAGCACCACAACAAATAAGAGAATTGCTTTATGTACACGATCATAATAATGTTCGAAGAATTTTAATGTGTGGCGACGACATTCTTCATCATTCATGCCACTCCTTGGCTGTTCCTCGGATCATGAAAAGAAGAATATGCATTGAACAGATTGTTAACATGAGAGAGAGAGAGAGCGGGGGGGGCAAAATGTCATGATTTGTGTGCAGCCTCCTCCTTGTCTTGGACTGTGGAAAAGTGCTGAAAACAAAAGGTTGCTAATAATATATGCTTTTGGAATTTGTAGTGGAAAATTGACATAAAGGAAAGAAGGTTGAGCATATATTGAAGTTTCACATCGAGATTGATTTTTATCATTATTGCTTTTGTTGAGCTGAGAGCTAGCTGGACCGTGATTAATTTATTCACACAATTTACTAATATAGGCCTGTGATTATTGGACCGGTAGTATTGAACCCAGCTTTCAAATGAGAATTTTACAGCAAAAAATAAAAAATAAAAAATAAAAAATAATACTCTATTGATGCTGATAAAAAAATTGTTCAAACTACGTGCGTGTTCAATGATCCATGCAAACCATATATAAAATAGGACCCAGAGCAGATATTAGCTGAGTATATATATAACACTTTATAATAAGTGCTCTTTTTATTATGTTGTTCTTTTCTTGAATCTAATAATAAGTCATCTTAATAGCCAAAAGCTCGTGAACTCACTTATCCATCACACATGAGCTAGCTTTTGAGACAATATAATATCCATTTTAACGGTGGTTTTGTGGTGAATTGAACAATTGGTAGTTGTTCATATTATATAATTTTGTACTTTACTCTCATCATGTATATCAATTTGTTTTATTTCTAAGAAAAAAATGAACCTAAGAACCATATGAGGCATATATTGGATGTATATATCTATCACTTCACGTTGTTATAAGCATTAGTTGTGCTCTTTAGCATAATATTGCTCTTGTTTCTTGAGCTATTAATCCGTAATTTTGTTCTTTGTTTGGAACCTTATTGGAACGTATTAATTGTAACTACTACAGTATAAAGCTCTCACATACTATAATGTAAAACAAAAGTATATTATAGCATAAAACTCTTACATGTTATACTATATATATTTCCCAATTCCTTTCCCAAACTCCCTCTTTATTTTCACTTGAAAAATAGATTTAAATTAAAACCCACATATGTTTCTTTTTGGCTGATCATAAAACTATAGAGATTTCATCTAATATACATATATAACTATAGCAAGAGGACAAATATAGAAATAGAATCTAGAATTCTAATCAGTACCTACTAAACCACGCATCCTAGTAGTAATTAAAAAAATGAAAATACTACAAGTATGTTCTGAAAGTCTCAAAAGAACAACGAAAATTAAAGAAACAAGTATTGAAAAGAGGGCTTTACAAACAAAATGGTAAAACACCTAAATAAACATATAAAAACAACTCTCAGAGTAGAGACAAGCACCAAAGAAGAATGAAGCAAGGATCAAGTTAATTCAAAGGTACCTCGTTAAAACCTTATTTGATAAAAACCAAAGGAAAAGACCTAGAGATGGAAAATAAAAAGTGCATGATTGATGCTTCTAAAGAGCTACCAAACGAGATCCTGAAGAACCAAAAAGCTACTAGAAAAGACAATGGAGAAATGCCAAATAAAACTAGGGGCGAAATTTGTAAAGAGGGAGCCGGTCAGATCTCACGACCAAATATCATGAACAGATTCTCGATGATTAAATCACCAGCTGAAAGAAGCTTAATAAGCTACTACGGAAGCAACTTTATCCGTTGCAAAATTGCCTTCTCAGAAAGTGCTCCAACATTCATATTTGTACTTCTAAAGAACATCACAGGTACAAGCTTATAGAAGAAGAACCACAGAAAGTTCAATTGCATTTTAGGGTGTTTGGGAGAGCGGTTAGAACTAAAAATCTTGGTTTGAAAAACCGTAATTTGTGAAAGCTTTATAATAGAGCAATTTTTTTGTTACTATAATTGTTGAAAGTTTTATACTGTTTATTAATAAGATGCCAAATAGCCTAGTCTGCTCTATCTAAATTGATGAGTAGATTAGAAAATAGTATTAATCATACGAGTATTAATTCTGCCCCCGTATAAAAAAGTTATGTCAACCAGTAGTGCAGAACAACTTTTGTAAAAACCCTAGACATGTGCAAAACACAATTCCACAATCAGCTGGACCATAACTAGCGTTAATAACAACAATACCATCTACGTTAATCTTAATTCACCAGGAGATCACATAAAATTAAATGCGCACACCTACGTGAAAAAAAAATAGCCAAAAAAAAAAAAAAGAAAAGAAAATTTGCCGGCTGTTTTGGAACAGAGGAATTCTGCTATGCTTTTATAAATACGTATGTATTATATGTATATATAACCTATAACAAGGCCTCCTAATTAACATCATTTATGAGAAAAATATATTTAATTGCATCGACAATGATTTTAATATGGTATCCATTCAGACACATCTCAAAAAACGAGCTGCTCAATCAAATCTATTTGACATAAAGTGCAACAATATTAATTGTCAGTCACTGCTAGTAGTGCTACAAATTCTAAAGCGAATAATTAGTACAAGAGCTTTTGTTGGGCGACATTAGTAGTCAATACTAAAGCTTGAGGCTCTTTTAACATATATTTTTATCTTGACTCATTTTCGTCATAAAGTTTTCTTTTTAACTAAACATTGCACAGAGAATAACATTGGTCCATTCTTTTATCACTGATTACACATTCACATACTGTTGAAATTATTAAGACATATAGTTGCATATATAACTTAAATGATAAATCCACAATCATATCATTGCCTTTAATATTAAGGTTCAGGGCTCAATTACACCTCTCAGTTTATAATTTGTATGTACGTGTTGACCAATTTAGTTCTTGTAATATTTTTCGTAATCAAATGTCGAATACATTTATGAAGTATTACGCTAAAACAAATTGAGTGTTATACAAACGCGAAAACGATGTTATATTAACAAATAGCAAATGGAAAAGATACGTGATATTATGCCTTTAGGGGCGTTTGGTATGCAGTAATCAGTAGGAATCATATTCCCAGGAAAATGATGGTAGGGAATATGATTCCCAAGAACCAAGATTATCACGTTTGGTTATACATAGGAATCTTATATTAGATTTCTAGGAATAATACATTACTATGTTTGGTTGTACATAGGAATCTTGTATAATTGACAAAATAATTTATAGTATTAACATTAAATGTATTAATATAATATATTAGTACTAATATTAAATAATAATAATAATATAAATATAAATAATAAAATAATATTATATATAATTTAACATTAATATTACTTTGAATATTTAATGTTATTAATATCATTATTATTAAATAATTATTATTTTATATCAATATAATACTTTCTTTGTATTATATAAAAATATTAATTTATAATAATCATAGAATTATTATTTAACAATATATTAATATTAAAATGTTGTATATAATATATAATATATTGATATGAATATAAATAATAATAAAAATATAATTCTAAATAATATATTAGTATTTATATTAATATTGAAATTAAATAAAAATATTGTTATAGAAAATATTAAACATATTAAGCTATA
>CAMOHE010054543.1:84503-103523 GCA_946598075.1 Artocarpus hirsutus | reverse complement strand
AAAAAAAAAATTTAAAATTTAAAAGATAAAAAAAAAGACACCTTAAAATATTTTAAGGGCTAGTAATTAATGTTAAAAATATAAAAAAGACTCAACGTCTTTTCCCACTTGAAAAGCAGCACATGACTCTGTTGTACCGCTTCTAATGTAAATTATTTTTTTATTATTTCTGGCCATGTGCCGATCATGAGTACCTTTAAGTGATTGGCCAGTGACTTGCGTTTACTTTCTCCAGGTAAAAACAATGTGTACTTTTAAATAATACATTTGCACTTGACATTTTTGCATTATTTTTAGTCATTCTAGTGAAAGCAGATGGGGCAGTTTGTTTCCAATTGGATAAGTTCACATTCAGTGGAATTCCCAACTAGCCACACACTTCAGTTTTCTATTGGGTGAGAGATTGGTTTGGTGAAGACCCAGAAGTTAACAGCCTGATTCCATGAGGGAGAGAATACAAACGAATCTATGGTCTGCGAACTGCAGTGGAAAAGGTTATAATAATATTACCAAAAGATTTTTTTTTTGTTTTTTGGAAGGAAATATGCTGGATTATATGATTAAAAAAGGAATGATTACTATTTGATCAGCAAAAGAAGTGTCTTACTATAATAGGTGGTATCTACTACAAAAAGTCTTATTCATGCGAATGAGTCATGATCACTTTAGTCAAATATTTAAGGTAGAGTTGAGTGAGGCTTTTTTTTTTTTTTTTTTTTTTTTTTACCAATAAAAAAGGGGCAATAGTGCTGGCACGTCCCTCAATTCAACAGAACAACGTGTGAAATAAATATGAACGTGACTTATGTTATCGTCAACTCTCAGTGGGTAAGTCTAAAATCACATTAGAATAAAGCATATTAAACAAACTGATAAGACGCGTTAATTGCCACCTCCATATAAATAATAGAAATCGATCTTTAAATGTTAAGTGAAAGAAACATAATAAGTCGTCTTCCTTTGTTATGTATAGAGTTGAAGATGACTTGAGTTTAAGAAAACACGTACCAATTTGTATTTTAATTATATTAACTATCGAACATATAATTTTTTTAATCCCAATAGACAAATAAATTTATGCAATATAGTGTTTAAGTGGGGAGATGGTGCAATGAAGGCTAACAAAATCTGCCAACTCTGAACAATTAACATAATATTTAGGTGATTTGACATTTTTAGCTACTTGTCAAGTCCAAAAGAGCTCTTATTGAGAAGTGGACAGCCCACGATATAAATATTGTTATTTGCTCTTCTATTTAGCCTATTTGAGACTTTTTGTACATTACATTCTCCTCCATTCAATCGCATGACGCCTCCATTATAGATCGGCTCCTCTGAGGGTCCCACTAGACTGTAGAGAGTCCACACACCAAGAAGACAATATCCCGCTTTGATACCACTTGTTACATCCCAAAAGACCCTTTTGGGACGTGACATACTGCTCTGATTACCGATTAAGGAGGGAAAATTTATTCGTTTAGGCAAGCAAGACATAAAAACAAATCAGAAGATAAGAACACTGCATATTAATAGTGCATAAGAGACTTCATTTGAGGAAATGGATAATACATCAGTTGTGGGGTCGGGGGATGAAAAGACGCAAATAGACATGTAGGCGGGGGAATTGTCAGGTAGGAGGAGGACAAAGTATGTTGGCACAAGGTGACGGCCGATTTTCGCGGCTTTTCATGATAAGATGCTCCGAATCATCTTCGCATTGATCTGCTTGTCCTTGCTTGAGAGGACATGCGGTCGGGTACATTTACGTCTTTTTACATCAACTCCTTGTACATGCTATGGACTCACCCTAGTGACGGTGGAAGCTATTTTTACACCGCAGTTTCTCTTATGGGAAAAAAATCATTCATAAATATTTGTTTTTCAACCTTATTTGTTTGACAACTTTGATTTCGACTTGTAATTTTAAACTTAAACAGGTTAAAAATTTTACATATGTGATACAACAATATAAAGCAAAAACTTATCATGGTGCAAAGCTTAATTTCATATGCTGTAGTTTTTTTGTTAAAACTCGTAAGTTTATACCAAAATTATCAAACACCTTCTTAGTAAAATGTTTAGGAAGTGAGTTGAAACTAAAAGTTAGAATTGAAAATATTGTAGCTTGTGAGAGTTTTATATTGTAACATACTTTTATTTTACACTGTTACATATAAAAGCTTTAAGCTGTTTGAGTTGAAACTAAAATGGTCAAATATCTTATAAATTTCTAAAAAAACAATTCTAACTAAATTTAATAGTACCCATGTAGAGGAGTCCTCATGTTTACATACACAAAAGAAAGAAAAAGGCAGAGATCGCACTCAATTTTTTCAAGCCACTGGGGTCAGCGGCCGAAGACCAGCCCACATGGGCGTGGGGTCTGCCAAATCGGATTTTGGACTTTCTAGTGGACCCCACTACTCACACGAGTCCATGTTACCCATGGAATTTTTGTCTCGAAAATCACTAAAAATTCAATCACAAGTTCATGCATGTACCCACGAAAAGTCGATTGATTTATGCTACTCATACTCACTCACTTGAGTTTAATTATTCTTTGTTCCTGATTATTTTGGTTCTTCCTCTGATTAAGTTGGAATGGCCAGTACAAAATCGACAATGATTTTACATTCTGTGTATGCATGCATAAGTGCACATGCAAAGTCTCAAATTCTAATTACACATGATAATATAGTTTGAAATTGTAGTACAACATAACGTAAATATACGAAAACAGTTTATTTATTGTGAACCTACATTTACTAATTAATTGACATGGTATCAGAGCAGAAAATGATATAGAGATTATAGTAAGCCTACAGGCAAAAAAAAAAAAAGTATTATCCTAATTGCAGTAGAATAAATTCACATTTCACCTTAATATTATTGAATTTAGAGTTTGAATCCCTATTCTATTCGTTTTTTAAAAAAAAAAAACGCTGATGAAGCCATGAGCTATTACGTTCGTCGTAAAAATAGACAGTCCAAGCATGCAATAATTCCTCTAGAACGAAAACATATTGTAATCATTCGCCTGTGGATTTTTAATCGAAGAACATATTTGAGTGCAATAAGATTCTGCACAAAAAAAATCCAACTATTATGCAAAATATTATATAATAATTACGCCAAAATAACTTTTAAGATATGAAGTATCACCAATAATGGAGTCCTATATATACAGTGAGCTTAAGCTTTTAGGGTAGTTTTTTCTTTTTTCTTTTTTTTTTTCTTGAGAAAAGATTTGCATGTATCATGAGCTACTATATATCTTAGAATTGTTCCTACCACTAATCCTAATTTGGTCTCTTGAGATGAGAATCTGACATCATTTACCTATCACCATAAATATATATGTGTGTGTGTGTATTATCCTTTGAAAAAAGTTTACATTAATATATATCCACACCCATGTGCGTGTGTGTGTATATATATGTTATATGTCAATGCATGTATACGTATGTGTGTGTGTGTGTGTGTATAAGATGAGGTTCACATTGTTGTGAATTAAAAGGTTTATATATCAAGAGGTGGGACAAACTCGCAAGTGCTGTCCCTAAAAAGTGATAGGAGCATGGAGAGTCACGTAATAAGAGTCCAAGGCACACGAGATAGGCATACATGTATATTTTTTTAAAAAAAGATTTGTATAGAAAGACCGATATTTATCAGAGCCTTAAAGAATAATGTGAATAAACCAGAAACGGAAAACAACAACAGATGAATATGGATATAGCCAAGGACATACTTCTTTTACACATACACAATATACACAAAATTTTTTTACATATTATATCTTTATATATATAGATATTTTAATAGCAATTGATGATGTGATATGATAAAAATTTAATTTCATTAATTATTATAATTTTTTAAGCAATTTATATCACATGGTTAATAATAAGAGACGTAGCCGTTGAATTCACACTTATGGTATGGCCCACAGCATATACACATTATTGTTAGAAAATATCCTGTACAAATTCTGGTTTAATGTGGTTCTATCAATTAATTAATAGATCAGGAACCGGAGGGCTACACAAAACTGCCAATAGCAAGAGGAAAAGGGGGCTGAGCGAAAAAGAGTCACAATTTGTGTTGCAGATCATACAATCTCCATAACGTCCGTGCAGTCAGAATATAATGCAAAACCAGGAGCCACCACCACTTCCTGTGGGAATTGACTCGTTACTTGATTGTGAAGGGGACTCAGAGAGAGATATATATATATATATATACATATTTATATAGTCATATTGTATGCCTAATTTTATTTTCATATGCTAAAAAAAAGATCTTTGGAACTTCTTAATAATTTGATTAAAGAAAAGGTAGAATATACAAATATTTGTTAAAGGGCAAAGATTAACAAGTTCAAAAAAATTATGAAAACAAAACAAAACATGTGGCCCTCATTCAATCACCATTATGGCCTTCTGATCTAAGAGAGAAAGGGCTCTAAGTGCATCAACGCCCATCGACCAAGCCCTTTAAACAATTCAAGTATTATTACGAAAACCAAAATGTGTTTTGTAAATGAAATACTTCAAAATAAAAATAAGATTTTAAAAAAAACCTTTTAAAAAAAATTATTTCTTTAGGACAATTAGAAAAAGTATTTTGAAAATATGAAGAAGATTAAAAAAAAAAAAGGACCAACCGAGCAAAGCATGTGTCGAACCCTTCAAAAATAAAGTAAAAGAGACCGTATTGCGAGCAAGCTTGTTGAAGAACGAAAGAAAATTATTCAACGGCAAGTAGAGAAAATTTATCTTAATGAGAAATATTTAAAAGTCAAGCAAAAAATTTGTTGGTAATAAATATACAAATCTAGTCTTTTTTTTTTTCATAATTTAACAATTTCCCTTACTCATAAGCATAATTAAGCATGCGAGAGTAGTCATTAAGTCAATGTTTGATTGGACATTATACGACAACAATAGATTGCATGAAGTGGTAGGGGTAATACATACATATATATATAGTGTAAGTATATATATCACATATAGACGATATTTTCATACTAATAATAGTAGGGGTAGTCATCATACATTTAGAGTTGTAAGTATATATATTGGCTTTATTATCATTGAATATACAAAAATGTAATTTTTTTGTGACCTCTCTATGCATACAAGAGCAAAAGGTCCCCTTTGGTTACGTTATATAAAGCAACACCCCCCAAAAAAAACACACTAGATTCCAAAATTTCAAAACCAATGGGCAAGGCATGTGATGTCTCAAATCTAGCTAGATATTAATCCCACAAATCCCCACCAATATTCCCAAACAATGGTTCGTACAATATCTCTTCATTCTTTTTTTCGGTTTGAATAATTTTATGCATGTAGGTTAATTAGAAGCTGAAAGCAAGAGAGAGAAGAAAATAGAGAGGTCAGTATATTACACACATATATATATATATATATATATATATATATGCACATCCATGTGATGAACTCGGGACAGAGGGGACCATTTTGACGTGGATGACGATATGAACTAGGAGTGGATTTGAGATTATTGTGCAAAAATACTTCTTTTTACCTTCTATGTCGGCTTATATATATGTAACATTCGCATATATTCACAAAAGTTATAGGTAGGGTGTTAGAGATAGTTTGAACCGTAAATAATATAAAACTCTCACATGTTATAGTATGCGGTTTCAATCATAAAATTTCAACTCTTTTCTAGAAGACCGCCAATTATATAATATATAATATACAGGCACAATTTTGCTAGGTACTGTTTATTTGACAAAAAAATGAATAAGCTTCCTGGAGTAAGTTACAATCTTACCTCAGTTGTTTTAATGGAAAAAAAAAAAAGAAATTATTTGATATGATCCCTTATTTTGCTTTCCTAGATGACCGCCTGTAATTTCAATCTGAAGATTCTCTCTTGTTGTTAGCTGTGATATTTGATTATAGCTACTAGCTAGCTAGAGGGAGCATAAATGAGTTTCGTAGCTAACCTAGCTAGTCTTTCTACTTTACGAACTAGCTGGTGGAAAGATTCAAATACATATGCCAGTACTCTCAACACAAGGATTCTCTAGCAGAGAAACATTTCAACCTTATGGTTGCGTTTCCTTTGCATGAAACAAAAAGAAAAAAATAAAGAGTAGTTGAATTTTTTTGTTTAGATATGATTACTTATAAAATTAATAATGATTTGTAACGAGAGTTTTGTGCTTCCTATATAATATTCCAAATGAGTAAAAAAATAACATAACAGAAGATATAAAAAAATTAAGAAAAGGATAAATTTTTAAAATTTTTTAATTCAATCAGAACGTTAGAAAATCTAATGATTCTCTAAAATAAGTAGATTTATGATCCATTGATTCACACAGTATTCTAGAAAACAAGATGTGAGTAATTCATTGATTCGAAAAAATACAAAAAAAACAAGCAAAAAGAAAAACTCTTTGAAATTTCATTAATAATTGAAAACTCTCAAAAACTCTGAATAATAATAATGACAAACTAGTCTAGCCTATTTATAAAGTTCTATGTGCCGAAAAAGAATAAGAAACTAATCAAATATCCTAATTTACAAATAAAAATAAAACAATTTAGGATTATCACAATATCAACTATTGGGAAACTTATCGAATAAAACTTGGATTTGACTCAAAACTTCGAGAAACTTCTACATCAGCACGTCAGCAAGCTTGTCAACTGCCGGTATGCTAATACGGTCGATTGGGGGTCTTCATTAGGCAGCTTCTCGCACTACATCAAATAAGAATGTCAATATCCCTCTTGATATTGATTTTTTATCGAAAAGAATAACTGTCAAATTTACTTGGATGTAAAATCAAGAATATTGGCTTAAAAAATAGTATTATGAGTATTATTACTATAATATTCACATTGAAAGTTTTCCAACTGGTTGTAACGTGTGTGTACGTATATCTATTCAACAAGAAATATTTAGGTCCATTTGGTTATTAGTTCAAAAAGTGGCCGTTTAAATTTCTGTGCTTTAAAAATAGAAGGTTTAAAAATTGCAGTTTAGCTTTTAGCTCAAACCATTTGAAAATAGGAGGAGTTAAACTCCAATTTTTGAAGTTTTGTTTTAAGTTCAAAACATCAAACTCGAGTTCTTTGGTTCAAACCCCATAAGCCTATGGGCCAAACGGGCTTGTTGTCTTCGTTTAAGTAACGTAAAGGTGGCAAATTGCAATTGCTTCAACGACCAAGTCAATATCATATTGAATCATGATATTCTAAGCCCAAGTTTGTTTCAATCGTACGTTCTATCATATGCCTTTGTGCAGGGTTTGCGGCCGGAAAGTACATAAAAAACGACATGTACAGTGAAGACGGAGTACATTAGGTGGTACATACCTCACTTATTTGCTATTATTATTATTATGTTTTACTATTTTTTTTTCTTTTTCTTTTGATTTACGCCATTTTTCATGACTAAAATGGTTAAAATATCTTTAAAAATACATATTTTTTTAACTATAAAAAAAAATACTTAAAACAATAATGTTTTTTATATTTATTAAAAGTGGTATGTTTCAAACTTTAAATTGGCTGAAGACAAATGACAATTCTCACTATATACAAACACGTGTATTTTTCAAGAATTTTGCATGAAGCATGTTAATGATCTAAAGATCTATTAGAAAAAAAAAAAATCACAAGCAATAAATGAAAACGTAAAAATATGAACCAAATACTAAGAGATTATCACAAATATATTGATTATCAAGGATACACTACAAAAAACTTGGACTTTTAGTGACAACAGTTTTTAGCAAAATTTTTAGTCACAACATTTTTGTTGTTATTAATATGCATTTAGTCACAAACTTTAGTTCAATTGTTATTACGATTAAAACTTTTAGTCACAGGGTTTTTAGTCACAAAATTCAATCTGAATCTTAATTTTGTATCTCATACGTGATGATCTTAAAGAGAAATAGAGGAGAGAGTTGATCAAAAGTAAGTCTTAAAGAAAAGAACTAAAGATGTGTCCTGGGCAATTTCAATGTACAAAATGATGTCTAACTAATCAAATCATATCACATCATTTAAAAAATTTAAAATTCTTCTTAACTGAATTTTTTATGATTTAATGTTTGATTTTATTAAATGACATAGATAAATTGTGTTTGATTATACACTAAAATATCAAAAAATGATATAGCTCAGTCAAAAATAGAAAATTAAAAAAAAAAAAAAGAAGAAGAGAGAAATAGAATTTGGCGAGTTAGAAGGAAACTGATTTTTTTCTGATCGATCTGTTAATGCTTTTTATCGAGTGCATATTGTTATTCACACCGAACTGGTAACGTCCACCAATCTTATCTCCTACTACTAATAAAATGCTGTTACTACTCAAAGGCCAAACTACTTACGTTACAATAAAAATATTCCAACATTTCTTCTCTTTCAAAAAGAACATCCACAAAATTTCAAAAAACCACAACATATCAAACAAGAAAAACTGCATTAATTAACTACTCGCTATATATACATACATATATATATATATATATATATAGGCCTGGCCAATTGCAATTAGTCTATCTTCCATTTGTTAGGTGGGTAACTAAAGAAGACAAAAACAATGGCTAATTCGAAGCTCGTGATCATGTTAATGTCATTCCTAGTACTAATCTCCGTGTCCACTGTCTCCGCCCACCCGATGTTGATTCCGGCCGACCACTCGAAGCTTGACGAGTGGATTTCAGGCAACATGAAGGCTTACCTAGCCGAGGCCGCGAACAAGACCATTGGTAAGTTTGGGGGCCTTGATTTGCGGCTGGCGAAGGCGGAGCTTGCTTCTAAGGTCGTGAGGGTTAAGAAGGACGGCACGGGGGATTTCAGGACGGTGACCGAGGCCATCAACAGCATTCCGTCCGGCAACACGAGGCGCGTGGTCCTGTGGATCGGCGGTGGCGTGTACCGCGAGAAGATCACCATCGACAGGTCGAAGCCGTTCTTGACGTTTTACGGCGATCCGAACAACATGCCGGTCATAACCTACGGCGGCACGGCAGCGAAGTACGGGACGGTGTATAGCGCCACCGTGGCCGTAGAATCCGACTACTTTGTTGCTGTTAATATCAAGTTCGTGGTACGCTATATATACATGAATAGTTTAAGTTATTTATTTACTTATTATTTCTTATATTCATAAATGGTATCATTTCCAGGTATGCATGAGATTTTCTCTTAATTTTTGCTCTTTACTCCCCCCAAAAAATAAAAAATAAAAAAAGTATATTATCTACTCTCCGAGGATTTGCTAAATGGAACTACAATTCTTCTTCTTCTTTTTTCTTTTTCTTTTTTTTTTTTTTTTTTGGCTAGAAGGTTTTTCAATGAAGATTTAAAGTTCACGTTGAGTTTGAAACGTGATATATCCCCTGCAAATAATTGAAAAGGAAAAAAAAAACTTTGGATGATGGTTAATCAAATAGTAGAAAAATGTGACATATTAACGTTTCTTTCAAAAATTCGTACATTTATGTATGTATGTATGTATGTATGTATGTATATAAATATTCTTTTTGTTTAAATGATTGACGAGAATGTTTCATTATATACCAAACTCCCCACTTTAAATTTATTAATATAAACAATCATTAATGTATAATACTTGTGCATGTGCATGATAATCTTGGTCACGTTTACATACGATGAACAAATTTTTGGCTTAGTTTAGTAGTCTAGAAATCATAATCAAATCTTGACTCTATAAATTCATGCATAATACCTAAAATATAATAACAATTCAAAATTTAAAAGGAAAAAACGTCATTAACAGAATTGGAAGGGGGCTCATGGTTCCTTTTATCTATACTTGTAGAATTCGGCCCCAATGCCCGATGGCAGGGGAAACGGAAAACAAGCGGTGGCGATGAGAATATCAGGAGACAAGGCAGCCTTCCACAACTGCAGATTCATTGGCTTCCAGGACACCTTATGCGATGACAAGGGCAGGCATTTCTTCAGGGACTGTTACATCCAAGGCACCGTTGATTTCATCTTTGGGGATGGCAAATCTCTCTACTTGGTACATCATATAATATTATATAATTATATCATATTATATAAGTCACGTATAGTTAAATACTCCCATGCATGCACATAATTTACAAACATGTCCATTGACGTTAAAAGAAAAAAAAATCTAATTGTACTATACGTTTTTAAAGGGGGAAAAAGGTATTTTGTGTAGAGAGTTTTAAAGGTGTCATATGGATACACAAAAATACGATGTTTGAGAACTCAATTCGAATCAATGGTTTGAACTCAAAATATTATAACAATTCAAAATTTGCAAAAGAAAAATGATTTCAATCGCAAACTGTTGTTTGAATGGGGCAAACACCCTTAAATAATTATCTCTTGTTTGACAAAATCAGTTTCAACTAAAACTTTTGGTTGCTATAATATAAAGCTCTTATAAGCTCCAAATCAAATAAAAGTGTATTACAATGTAGAACTCTCACATACTACAGCGTTTTAAATTAATTGGTTCAAACTATTTAGTTTGAACTAAAAATACTGTAGCAATATAAATTTTGTACGAGAAAACACTGAATTAAAAGTGGTTTAAACTGCAAACTACTATTTGAATGAGACAAGGAATTAATTTACTATGTGTGTGTATTTATATGTACATAAAATTATTAACATTATATTGTTGTTAACACAATGTGAAATGAATTATGCAGAATACAACCATAAGATCGGTTGCCAAGGGTATGGGTTGTATCACAGCACAAGCAAGGGAACAGGTGTCTGATGATAGCGGGTTTACCTTCATCCACTGCAACATTATCGGCACAGGCAACACTTATTTGGGCCGGGCCTGGAAGGAGAGGCCCAGAGTGCTCTTCATTTACACCTACATGGGCACCCTGATCAACCCTGAAGGATGGAACGACCACGCACACCCAGAGCGTGCCCGGTGAGTACACATTGCATGTAGAAATAGAAAAGAAAAATATAAAACTAACAAAAACAGAAATAAAAAGACACAAAAATAGTGTTTGAATAAAAATTGATATATCCTTAGTAGATGTTTTCATAGAAGAATTTTATGGCAAATACTAAAAAGTAGCACATTGGTAGAATATAATAATTAGATCTGAAAAAGTTATTTATCGGTAGGATTTTATCTTCTTTTGTCATATTTATATCAACAAAGTGATTTTGATCGGATTTAACGGTAAGACTAGCACCATCAGTGCAAGATCGTACTATAGAGAAGGATTCAATAATATAACAGAACTTGACGAAGATCAAATGGGTAAGTGGTTGTTTTGTATGTGTAGGACTGCGTATTACGGAGAGTACAAGTGCAAGGGACCGGGATCAAGCACATCACGAAGGGTCAAGTATGCTAAAATTCTGACTGGTGAACAAGTGAAGCCCTTCATGAGCATGACTTACATTCAAGGCAACAAGTGGCTTCTCCAACCTCCCAAGCTCCATCTTTAATTAGTTATACGTGAACCAATTATTTATCCTATTTTTAAGCGTTCGTCAACGTTCAAAATATATGTATTTCATTTTTTTTTCTTTTAGCTGAGATTTATATTTATATAATCAGAAACTAATATTTTTTCATTAATTACTTGTTTGAGTTGGCTCTTTTGTCTTTTTTATATAAACTATTTTGTATTTTCGTTTCTTTATTTATAATATTCGAGTGGGAAATTTGATAAAAAATTAAGTCGTTAATGGGTGTCAACTTAGTTAAAATGTGCAAGTTATCCATAATATTAATTATTTCCTCAAATAATTTATTTAGAAAAGCATCAATATTTTGCTTCATACATATGTGCATTTTCATTCTTGTTTCTTGCTCAGTACAGATATTTAAGATATTAAGAGCATAGTAATATGTTTATATATACATACATACATATACATATATATATATATTCATTAATCAAGCAACATGGAAAGATTCTAGACACCGAGTTCATTCTTTGGAGTAAAAATAACACCCTAAAACAGAAATTATAATAAACAGCATTTTTACAAAACTAAATATAAGTGAATAGCAAGTTTTGAAAATTTTGATAATAAATAATAAATTTACTACATAAATAAAAGATTTACTACATAAAAAAAATTCTATTTGCCATATGTAAAAAATTAATTTATTGAATAAATTTTTTTTTACTATTATTTATTTTAAATATTTTTAAAACTTACTATTTACTAGGATTATTTATCCTCGCAATACCATTGAATTATATATTCCCATAATAAAATAACAAAAAAATGGGAGTGGTTGTGGCCAATGGACTCTTTTGGTTTAGATTGGCTTAGCTTGGCCCATGGGTTTTTAGGTTAGAGCCTTAGAAACCCAAAACTCAAGTCCTAGGCGGAAGCACATCTTTGTTTAATTACGGCATCTAAAAAATTATTTAATAAAAATAATCATTTCTCAACCTTTTTTTTCTTAAAAAAAGTAAATTCTCTACAATTAGCACTAAAATTCTAAAACGTTGTCAATAACGGTAGAAAATAAAATAATTTTGTTATTTATAATTATTTAGTAGAAAAAGCTATACATATATGATAACGTGTACACAATATCACGTGACAATATTCGTAAAACTTTAATACTAACTTGCAAAAATATATTATGATATTTTATAAATATCCATACTCTTACTGTTATCATGTCACATCATTGCTACGTAACTGAATGGCTATCAATCCATGTATGGTAGATCATAGATTCTGGCCAAGAAAATTTCAACTATTATACCCATCTTATGCTTGGCACTAACTCTTAAGAGATCTTATAAAACTAATCACTTAAGAAAATCAAGAACCTAAATGATGGAATGAAATTCAAATTCCCAACCATACCAAATGCAATAACTGGATCAGGTTGTACAACATAAACATGATAAGAAGTTACACATCCGTTCATCAAGCAGTTTCTCTAACTACCCAAACTGCAATATTCTATATGAATAAGAGCTTTGCCACTATGATATATAATGGGGGGAAAAATATATATATAAAAACATATGGCAATATAGCATAAAATAAGGAGAAAACGAAAAAGGTAATATTAACAAATAGTTATATAAAAAAAAAGAGAAATAATTACAATAAAACTTTTAATCTTAAACCAAATCAAACACTTAAAAAAATTGACGTCGATGTACATGTTGGATTTGATGGGCATACTTTGTTGTAATTGTTTTTACTAACTAACGTGGGACTAACAATCTTTCCAACAAAAACTAATTTTAATCGACATATATACGCAGTAACCATTTTAAGTATGTAAATATATGGTTTAACACAAATACGTCAAGATTTGTCACATTTACGAAATAAGTCTTACTTCAATTTAGGCCTCCGAATAGTTCCTGTAATGGTTTATTAACCCGTTTTCAACAATATATTCCCACGATTCGTTAGTAATGTTACTCTTTGGAAATCAAGTAATTCATAGTTTTTTATTCTTGCGGTCATGACTCAAAAAGTGTAGACTTATTTATTGTAACAAGTTATACAAGCTTTTCACCATTAGACTCCGTGTATTCCATATCTGTGTTCAGTGTATGTTCTGCTTCAAAAATTTTTATTCACGCATATATAAATAAATATATATATTTATTTATATATATACACATATATACGGATTTTAGACATATAGAGATCTTTGAAATTCCTTGAACCCAAACTAGTTCCTTGCCATTTTGGTCCCTTGTAACATTATTGCAAAGACCTGTAAAGGAAGATATTCAATGAAAAGATTTCATTTTGTGTGTCCTTAGCCTGTCCTCTTTAGATCAGGCTTGTGGCTCAAGATTAATGTCTTCTGCACCATTGGTTTTTATTCAAATGGTACTAATCTATAGTGTTTCTTGGTGGTTTTGCAGCGTGAAGTTCGTTCATTGAAGAGTAAATAATTGTGACCTTATCTTTTTATCTATAATACTTGTGAGCTTATCTCTTTATCTATCATCCAGGCTGCTCTTTTTTCTTTTTTTTTTTTATGGGGACTGATTTTCTGGTGTAACAGCGTTAATTTCCTCGTTTTGCAGATATCTTTCTTTATTTTCATCAACTTTTTTTTTTTTTTTCCTCTTGAATATGAAATATGACGGAGAGAACTCTAGTCAGAAAATTTGCGGATGTGTTGGAGAGAAATTTGGTGGCTAGAATAGAGTGGTGACATGCATTTTGATCTCTCTGTTTTTTTTTTTTTTTTTTTTCTAATGGGGTGTAATATAACCTAAATCTTGATGTTTGGTGGAAATTGTAACATGAAAACACAATTAATATTGTTCAGCCCATTATTTTTCTTGATGCTCTTCATATGTATCCCCAATCATTTGAACTTAAAAAAGAAAGAAATATCCATAATATTATTATGTTTCCCATTTCATTGTTTAATTTTTATAATTAGAATTATTCTATAGTCTTTAAATACTAAGGCACATGCTATTGTTGGTGATTGAAGTGTTCAAATATTGCTTTAAATTTAGTATCATTTTCTTCAATGATTTGTAAGGACACCGTGATGTTTTTAGTTTTTACTTTATTTGGCATGTTTCATGTGCCATCTGTTTCTCTTTCCGATCAAGTCATGTGAATGAGCTGTCTTAACTCCACCTATTTTTTTTAAAGGGTCTCAAGTGATAATATCTGCAATGATAAATCGGCCTGAATCCTTTAAGGATCATTTAACAAATCGGTTCTCTCTCTCTCTCTCTCTCACATATCCCTTTGCACATGCTACCAAGATTATAGTCACGACGCTTCATACAAATATATAGAGTTGTGTATACATTATATACATATATATATATATATATGTGTTAGAGTATGGTTACCTGAATTCAATTTGGTCCAACCCGAAAACTTTGCGGTGTGACAATTGTGAAAAAAAAAAACAAAATTGAAAATTTTCATGAAATCTGTGGTGGTAGCGGAGGGATTGGGCTAATAGGCCCGATCCCGTAACCTATCACTGATCTCCCCTGGGGTGCAGGGCAGAGTTCTGTGGTACGGATCGTTGTTTTTGGGCTGTTTAGTTAATATTTTTGGGCCTTGCGTTAGGGTTTTATCAGTAGCAAATTTTAGCTTCCTTAATGCCTCCATTGTAATCTTTACGAGTTTAATGATTTTCTTCTCCTTTGTCTGTAGTTTTTTCTCGTTTTGGGTTTTCACGTAAATTTTTTTTTTTGTATGTTTTTGTCCTTTATTTCTATCGCATAATTTTCGTATCAATATAAAAGGCAAAGTCTTCAATCTCGACTTTTAACTTTTTAGTAATTATATAGAAGCAAGTTGAATGTAACATGACAGTGAATTACATTTTGTTGAGTGTTATGCTCAAACAAGTTGAATATTATTCAATTCGAATGATATTATAACGACGAACAAAAAATGTTAAAGGTGCCGGACACAAGACATTTATATTGGAACGTAAACTGGACTCTCTATTGTCAATGACAATGCATGTATGTATATGTACTGTGATTGTAAGAATCTTAAACAGGACACAGTCCTGGCAATCCCCAAAAATAGCCCGTTCTTCAATGGGAAACTCCCTTCCAAACACGATACGAATATCTTCTTTAACATACAATGTGATTGAGAAGGTCTAAAAAAAGTATATCCGGCAATACCCAAAAATTAAGTTCAATAAAAAAAATTAAAAAAAAAACACCCTTCTAAGTTCTAAAGATGTCTTGGTAAAACATGACATCTTCCTCAACAGACAACATTGTAGATCTTCAATCTGAAAGGACTAGTTTGAAGATCTTCAATCGGAAATTCCCTTCCCTTCTTGACATAAAAAAAGAAGAAAGGAAAGAATCTAATATTACTTAGCTGAGCTGTCATCAGGACAAGCCTTGTGATGATGATTTTCCATGCACTTGAGGAGGTACTTAAAGGTCTCGATCTCGCAAGGGATGGTGAGCCCGCCGCCGTGATCGAATCCGAACTCCTCCTCGGCCTTCTCCAACAACACCTTGAACAAAGAGTGGCTAAGATAGCTAGTGGGAATTATGAACCTCCGAAGCTCAGGCCCAACATAGACAGCCAAATACCCCCTGGGGACATCAGGAGGCGGCTCGGGGCTCTGGCAGCCGTCCTCATCGGAGTCGCAACAAATCACCTCCGTCAGCCTCTTGTTGATCGCCGGAGAAATCCCCCCGGGCGCTCCCTTGCTGTCGGGCTTTGTCGGAGATAGCTTGACAGAATGCCACCTTTGGAGGATTTCCTTAAGCCTCACAATCTGTCTTATGCCGGTCAACTTGGTGCCAATGTTTTCATCCATTGCCAAAACTTGTATGCACTAGTTTTGAGAATCCCAGAAATGAATTCAAACAAGTCGCTGATTCCACAAGGACAAAATAAATAAATAAGTCTCATTAGATCTTCTTCCACTAAATTCAAAAATTACAATTTTTGGATGAATTTGAAATAGAAACATTTCGATTCCCTTGGATTCAAACTTTACTTTTTTCAACAAAATTCCCATAGGATTTGGGGCTTTTGTAATATGCACAAACAAATTCATATGTTAGGTAAAACGTGTGTTTTTCGATATATGATTGGGGATCTACAAGGTTAATCCCATTCTAAAGTTACATAGATCTTTAAGAATGCATGTTGATCTCTGTGTGTGTATATATATATATATATATATATCAAATAAGAGAATTCAAAGCCAGAAAAAGTAGAGTTATGAAAAAAAAAAATAAAAATAAAAAATGTTGGCGTGCGTATGAATATTCGGTTGTGCCAAACAAGTACCTGAAGAAGGATGACGTCAGCAGCGAGCCCGAAGGAAAAAAACCTCCATGAGAGCTTCTGAAGCAATTGCAGAGAGCGAGCTCTCCAGAAAATGGAGAAGAATCGCGACCACCTCTGGTTTTCGTTTATAATTTTCTATTTCCGACCACGATTTCTAAAAATTCTATTTCCTTTAAATTCCAATTTTGCTGATTTTTTTTTCTTTTTCGACTCTTTTATTCTCCGCAATTCTCGGAGGAAAGTTTTCTCTCTTTCTAGCTCTCGCGAGACCGACGCTTTCGGCGGAGCTCTGCTTTTTCTTGGGAAACAAACAAAGAGGACGCATAACAGAACCAACGGTTTCTGCTAGTTAGTTTTTTTGACCAGCTCCAATGAAAATTAATAAATAAATAAATAGCGGCAAAAATGGATTGAAAATTTTTGAGGACTCAGGGTAAAATTGTGAATTGGTGATGATGTTTGTGCCTGTGAATTCGGTGAATTGTAGGGTAAAGCTTAAGAAAGAGCAGAGGAATGCACGTGTCGTTTCTATTATGAAATTTAAAAAGGTTTGGAAAACAAATAAAATACGAAAAAAGAAAAAGGAGAGAAATCAAAAACGCTTTTCTTTCTTCAGTTTGGACCGGAACCCACGTGCTTCAAAGGAATCTTCGTGGGTCGAGTTCCACTTTGGCAGCCTCAACTCATGGCACGCCTCACTATTTTTCTTTTTCTTTTCATTTTCTATTTGACAATTTCTTTAGTCTGAGTAAAGAAAAAATACCCACTAATCAAATCTATTAAAAAAAATTTAACTAGATCTAACCGTTTTAAGACATGCACTACCGAGAGTCTTGATCCGCGATTTTATTTTCTTGTTCCTTTAGCTGCTACTCCAATCAAATTTGGATACATTATTTAAATTTAACAACTTACAACATAAATTCACTTTTATGTCAAAATTTTATTGATGGAACAGCCAAGAGGATAAAAAAAATAAGACAACAGACCTTGATTAGCACTACCGATGGGGGTCTTCATCAGAGAAGTTCCATTTCATTTTTTTATTATTATTTGCAATAAAAAATAATTTATGTATTATGATATTTCTCTCTTCACTATTGTTTTTAGCAATGTTAGTCCAAATTATAAGTATTATGATATTTTGGTCCATGAAATTTTAGTTTAATCACTTCATTTCTTTTCTATAGTTTTAGTCCTTAGCACTACAAGGGATGCAGGATTTCCAAAGTTTACAAAAATCATCGTGTTTTTGTGGTATGATAACTTGGAATTTTACATAAATTGTTACGATACGTTAAAAAATATTGTTATGCATTACTGTTAAAACTCATTAAAAATTACAATATTTTGCATTTAATATAACATTATGGACAAATTCATGTGAAATTTTCGGTTGTTACATGTAATTAGAGATGTTATTATCTATATTAAATTTCAGAAATCATTCATCAGTTTTGAAATTAGTGAAAAAAATTGGTTAAAAAACAAAAATTGAAAAGATAATACGCTTAAATTAAAAATTCATATGTTAAAGTATCGTAGTATTATAATTAAGAGAATAACGATACTAATACTTCTTTTTCATTAAAAGGAAAGAAACTTTCGACAATTTTCGCTTTTATTAAAAGGAAAAATATGTCCTTCACTTGAAAGAAATTCATTACAAAATTGAAAAGATAATGCGCTAAAATTAAAAATTCATATGTTAAAGTATCGTAGTATTATAATTAAGAGAATAAAGATACTAATACTTCTTTTGCATTAAAAGGAAAGAAACTTTCGACAATTTTCGCTTTTATTGAAAGGGAAAATATGTCCTTCAATTGAAAGAAATTCATTACTTAAAAAATTTATCTCTATTTTATCCAGTTTTTATTCATTTTCAGTCCTCTCATACCATGATTTATTTAAGAATCAATTTTACCTGTAATTCTCAAACTTTAAGGTTATTTTTATTTATTCACATGAACTTCAAATGCTGTCACTTTTATGCTTAAACTTTGAATTACTCCCACTCACCCATGCTGTTAAAATTTTAGCTAAAAACAAATGAAAAGGAGAGGAATTAGTGTCACTTAACCCATTATATTGAAACTTACCTTGAAAACAAACAAAAGTAGACCACATGAGTTTACCTAAAAATCTAAATTTTGTCTCTTTTAACAAATTTCTAACAAAAACTAATTCGAAATTCTGGCAAACAAAGTGAGAGTTTTTGAAGTTTGAG
>CAMOHE010054543.1:66619-84483 GCA_946598075.1 Artocarpus hirsutus | reverse complement strand
TAAAAATTCATATGTTAAAGTATCGTAGTATTATAATTAAGAGAATAAAGATACTAATACTTCTTTTGCATTAAAAGGAAAGAAACTTTCGACAATTTTCGCTTTTATTGAAAGGGAAAATATGTCCTTCAATTGAAAGAAATTCATTACTTAAAAAATTTATCTCTATTTTATCCAGTTTTTATTCATTTTCAGTCCTCTCATACCATGATTTATTTAAGAATCAATTTTACCTGTAATTCTCAAACTTTAAGGTTATTTTTATTTATTCACATGAACTTCAAATGCTGTCACTTTTATGCTTAAACTTTGAATTACTCCCACTCACCCATGCTGTTAAAATTTTAGCTAAAAACAAATGAAAAGGAGAGGAATTAGTGTCACTTAACCCATTATATTGAAACTTACCTTGAAAACAAACAAAAGTAGACCACATGAGTTTACCTAAAAATCTAAATTTTGTCTCTTTTAACAAATTTCTAACAAAAACTAATTCGAAATTCTGGCAAACAAAGTGAGAGTTTTTGAAGTTTGAGTGATAAAGTGAGATTGAGCCTAAAGCCAAGGAGGCATGGCTAAGAATTACCTTTTATTTAGTTTTTAGCGAATTGTTTAAGTAAAAATCTGCAAATTGAGAAAGATCAAACAACTGCAAGTATATTAAAGGTAAATCAAATTAAAAGAAGAACGCAAGGAGCTAGAGCGGTTCGGCTTAAAGTAGCCTACGTCCACATTACAGTTGCTGAGCTTTTAATTGAAATTGAATGCTTGGGAGCGTACTCAAAGTCACTTTCACAGTCTCTCAACATAGAATGTAAAGAAGAGAAAGTATAGTCTTGTATAAGAATTGGAGTCAAAATCCATGCTCGATCCTATGTTTCTCCTATATTTAGCAGTCTTCTATGTTAATAACCATCAAAAAAGTTCACCCCATGTTCTCCTTCTTCGGTCCACAACTTGTATTCTTATCCTCATTTTGAGATTGTGAGTCTTGTACCTGGTGACTCAAAAACGTATATGATGGTAGTCACATGAGTGGTTAATTCCGATAAACCAAACGTCATGCATGGGACAGCGACTGAGGCTGATTGCGCTACTACAAGTGTTAGAAAAATAAGTTAATTATTAGGACTTCGGTCACATGGTTGTGGCCTGCATAGGGGATGCAAGACCCGAGCATGTCGACAAGAGACATGATCTTGTTAACATGTTAAGAAGGGATATGGTCTTATTTGCATGTTGAAGAGGGGTATGATCTTGCTCTCATATAAAAAAAGGACATTTGCTCTCAAGTTTAGGAGGGGCATGGTCTTCCTAGCGTGTTGAAAAGCGGCATGACCTTACTAGCATATTGAAAAATTACATGGTCCTGCTTTCTTATGCGGAGGGCGTGGCCTTACTCGCATGTTGAGGAGTAACATGGCTCCATTTGCATGTTGAAGATGGACATGGCCATATTTTCATGTTGAGGAGGGCATGACCTTGTTAGCATATAAGGAAGGTATGACGTTGCTCTCGT
Organism: Artocarpus hirsutus; assembly: GCA_946598075.1. Lineage (NCBI taxonomy): Eukaryota > Viridiplantae > Streptophyta > Magnoliopsida > Rosales > Moraceae > Artocarpus > Artocarpus hirsutus. The sequence goes on along the minus strand of CAMOHE010054543.1, from coordinate 82,964 downwards.
GTTGAGGATGTACATGTCTTTGTTAGCATGTTAAAAAAGGACACGATATTACTAATCAGTATGAGAAGGGACATAGTTTTATTTGTATGTTAACGAGAGACATGACCTTGCTAGTACGCAAAGAGGACTAGTCTTTCTCGTATTGTGAAGAGAAAAATAAATGAGAAGGTACATGACATTACTGTCATATTGAGAAATGACATGATCTTGCTAGCATGTTGAGGAAAAACATGTCATTACTATGTTTATGAAGATTCTGCCTTGTTCAACCTGGAGCCCATCCTTCTTATAGAAATTTTTAATTGATATTCCTAACTCCAGTATTTACTCTCAAAAGATGATGGGATTAACAATAATCATTAAAATCTCTCAAATATCTTAGGAAATGATAGATTGGAGATCTTAGCTTCTATCTTCATGATTGACATGTAAAAATTGAGATACAACACAAATCTCTCTCTCTCTCTCTCATACGCTTCAAGTAAAAAGTCATCAGAGATGAAAAAAGAAGAAAAAAACTTTTGAAAAGTGTTTGACATTTGTGAAAGTTATTTGCCTCGTTGTATTATAAATTGGAGCTTTTATGGCTGATACTTTGTCCTTCTGATAAAGTATGTTTTTTCAGTTATATGTCAAACAAATAGAAAAAGAAGCCATATACTTTGAGGCGTTGAGTTTTCTTTCTTATGGGGGTCACGATTAATGGCTATCATTGTTTTCAGGACATTTTTTTTAGACATTACAACTTGTAAAGTTGAAATTGTTAAACAAAAAAAAAAAAAAAATGGAGAATCATATAACGTGAAATGTAAGACATCTAAGTGAGGCTACCACTTTTACGGCCAAGAAAAAAGGCAGTGCTATTATTTAGTAGTGACACGAGGTGAAAAAATGTCAAAATAAACTCTTAACTGGCCCTCGTGATTTAGGAAAACAAGGCTATCGCAAATGAAATAAATTAATTGAATGAATAGAATAGAATAAAATAAAATAAAATAAAACTCAACAGCGCCTCAAATGTGCTATTTTTAGGAACCTTAAGCGTGGTTTACATGAAAAATAATGCGAAAAGCATGACACATCTAGTGAAGGTTGGGATGAGGCAAATAACAAATCATAGAGGAAGCAAACTTTCTATAGGACGTTTAGAAGTATTAGTTAGAACCAATTTTAATTAAAAGTACTGTAGCATGTGGGAGCTTTATGCTGTAGAATATTTTTTTTGACACTATAACATATAAGAGCTTTACATTATAACAGATAAAAATTTAGGCTCTAATTTATATCGTCAAACACTATATTAATGTGCAAAATATTAAAAGGGAGACCTCCTGTATACTATGACAACTAATAATTAAACCCTCTTTCATATCTTCTTGTCGATGTAATGGACAAGTTTTTGCACTCCTTTTTATTATTTGGAAAATAAACAAAACGCAACAACCAGCTGGGGATGTAGCTCAAACGGTAGAGCGCTCGCTTTGCATGCGAGAGGTACGGGGTTCGATACCCCGCATCTCCAACTTTTGTGTTTTGCTTTCAATGTTTTTTCCCCCTGTGATTTTGTGCTCTCGTCCTCTTTGCAAAAAAAAAAAAAAAGTTATAGTCCTGTGCAATGTCTTTTTCCCCTTGCTCCGTTTAATGTTCGTCACGTCTTGGGAACTTTGTTGTCATTTCCAGTAAACTATCGTCCTCGCAAATAATATTATTGTTTGCAGACTATTTTGTCGTTTAGATAGTTACTTGCCCTCATATCCATTTTGTCATTTTGACGATGCATGTCGTTCCTGAATATTGACGTCGTTTCTAAAGTATTCTGTCATTTAATTTCCTGTTGTTTTTCCTTTTCCAGACTAAGGCTACTTAAGACCAGCAATCTTTGCCAGTTGCTTTGCATTATTTTTACGTTTTATCATCGTTAAAGTTATCTGTTGCACCCCATTTTTTTTAAGACCATCCCCAACGAGCGCTATTTTCAGATAGTTTTATCATTTTGACACTGGATTTTTCTCTAACTTGACTACAAATCCTCCCCAAAAATAGTGTGAAAATAAGAATTAAACATTAACACATCAAATCTGATATGCCACTATTCATCCACACTATTTGGCTTTTTTAAGTTTCTTTATTTATAAAAACTCCACAACTTAAATTTATAGTTTTCTATTTTTAACCTCAACTTTATAGCTTTCAACAAAATTAATTCCTTTTTGCCAAAAAAATCTTTTGTTTCCTAAATTTTTTGTATTACCTCATTGTTAATTTATATGTGTAAAATTAATTTTCTTGAAAGTAATATAAAAATAAGATAAAGAAGAATATACTGAGAATATTCTTTGTGGTGTTAAAAATGATGTAACAAGTTAAAAATGAAATTAATGTTTGATGTGATAGTTACACTATTTTGGTGTTATGGGTTGGAGACGCTTTAAGACCGATGATTTTCGAATTTCGTGTTGTTTATACACGTTGTATCATCTTGGAGCTTTTCATCCTCTTACGCTTCCCTGCCATTTTAAAATCGCATGATCGCATTACGGTTTTAAAGTTTCATGCCATTTTTCACGTTAAATGTTAAATTCCAAATCTTTTATCAAATTATTGTCGTTTATCGAATGTGTTTTCGTTCCGTGGTTTCCAAATTGCCTGTTGCCCTGAACATAATTGTCGTTTCCTCAACTTTCAGCCATTAAAAAGTTCGATTTTTTTTTTTCTCTTTTTGCTTTTATGTTTTTCTGCGATTTTTTCCCTTTTTTTTTCTTTATAAGGTTCTTCTCGTTTTTGCTGAGGTTTCGTTCTTCTTTTTTTTTAACTTTATTTTACCTGTTTGTCCTAAACATAGCTATTAAGGATGTCAATGGGGGAGTTTTTGTGAAATTTCTCCTCTATATATGTACCAATTACTTTAATTAAAATACCAAAAGGGAAAAAAATTCACTATTCTAACATGCATAATACGTTCTCCATTATTCCATTTTCTTTTTTACTTGTGACTTTTATATCTGAATAAAAGCAATCGTCCCTTTGTTTCTGTTCAACACCTTTTCTCGTTAAATTCCACCTCCATTTTAGGAGTTTCTAGTAAGTCAACGTTAAGACTGGTCGGTAAATTTTTCTCTTTCATTAATTACTTCATCGAAAACAAGGAGAAGAATCTGATGACGGTGATGAGCGGTAGTCCGGCGACTACAGATTCCGGTTCCTCCGACAAAACGGCTACAAGGTAGTTCTGTCAAATTTAAATTTCATAATGTTAGATCACGTACATATATATGTGTGTGTGTGCGTGCGTGCGTGTGTGTGTGTGTGTGTGTGTGTGTGTGTGTGTGTATATATTTGGGTAAGGATATTACTGTTAGGGTATTTAGTTAATAATATCGTATAAAGTCAGGTGATATGATTTTTTTTTTTTTTTAAGAGACGTGAGATGATTTTTGATGCGTAGTGATCCTATAAAATATAAACGGGTATTTTTTTCAAAAAAGAAAAAACCCAGATTTGTGAAAAAAAAAAAAAAGGTTGAGACTATTTTAACGAAGAGATCATGATTCATTGGAAAGGACGAACCTTGTTCTTCTTGTTTGGCTGAATTAGCAGCAACCGGAGCTCAAAGACTGAAGAAGATTTTACAAACCACGAAGAATTTAATAGAAAATAAGGAAAAAAATATCAACAAAATTCCATTTACCATTCCGTTTTTTATTTAATTGCACTTATTAAAATTGTTAAAATTTCATCTTCTATTTAATTGCACTTATTAAAATTCTATTTACTATTCTAATTTAAATCACACTTTTTGTTATTGAAGTTCAAAAAAATCACAAAAAAATCTAAAATTAAAAAAAGTAAAAAAATATATGTAAATATTGTAAATAACTAACTTTAATCCTCAAAATTTTCAGCTAATAAATAAATAAAAATAGAATAACTGATCTATTGGACCTTTACAATACTTTTTCCTTGTAAGATCGACCTCAGATTTATTGAGTTTTATTACTTGGACAACTTTATACTTGAGGTTATATCGCGTTTACATTTTTAGACCCAATCAATGTAATTTGAAGAAAAAAAAGAAAAATTACAATGAATGGTTTCTCTAGTCAAATACAAATGCAGATACTATTAGTTTGAATATCATATGAAATCTGCATCAAATTTGAGGGACAACTGGGTGGATTTTTTTAAAAAAAATTGTAGTAAATAATATTTTTTTAAAAACTAATTGTACTAAACAATGGGTTTTAAAAATATATATAATAAATAATAAATTTAGGGTGTACGTAATTTACTAACACCTTTATTTATGGTGAAAATATTTGTATTTACGTATTAAATAAATTTAAGATGTAAATAATTTATTTATCGTTTTATTTACAGTGAATATTTTTTATTTACATAGTATATAAATTATTTTTATTACAAATTTGCTATTAACTATAAATATTTTTAAAACCTATTATTTAATTTGAAAATATTCAAAAATTTGCTATATTCCTCGTTCTCCTTTTTTTCCCCATATTATAAGTTTAGATTTAAATTCCGTTTAGCTAGGGATGTCAATTGGGCGAGGCAAATGATAACCTTCTTAACCCCAACAATTAATGGTCTCCTTCTCCTGGAAATTTGCCACTGTAGTCCGCCGCCGTCGCCCTCGTCGTTGGATGCCTTAAAGAGCTCAGTCGAAGACTCGCCTCTAGTACAGAAAAGGACTTGTACCCAGAAAGATGGGTTTTGAAATTTGATTCCTACAACCTTAAAAATGCAATTAAGGAAATTTTTTCGACCAAATTGTCCCCGAATTTTCATCCTAATTTCATATGACATTCATAGCAATAGTATCTTTAATTGTATTTGTGTAGCAGAAATGTTAGTAGTATTGCTCCTCTTTTTTTCCCTCAAATTACGACATTTCATTTAGTAAACGTCACTTGTCTTACGTTAATGACAGATATCGTTTTAATTTTAATATAATAGGTATGGAGGAAGAGAGAAACTCAGGAGGTCGACTTCTTTCGTCCCTCTAATGGCTCGACTGCAGTTCATGGTTTTGTGCGTAACTTGAAGAGAGCTTGGGATATCTCTACGAGTGTTAGTCCAACGTTAATCAAGGAGCGGAGGTGTATCAAATGGACTCCCCTGGTCATGGTGTGATCAGGCTTAATTCGGATGGTGCTTGTAAAGGTTGTCGGGGTTCGATGGGTGCGGGAGGCATCCTCCGTGACGAGAACGGATTATGCCAATGTGGATTCTTCCGAAATCTTGGTATTGGCACTGCTATTGAGGCAGAGCTGTGGGGTCTTTATTTGGGGCTTCAAATGGCTTGGGATAAAGGGTTCAAGCGAGTTGAAGCTGAGCTTGATTCAACTACTTGTCTGAGCCTTGTTCTGTCAGTCACAGGTGTTCGGGGAAGGCTTACAAGGATCCTTACTGATATCAAGTATCTGTTGAACAGAGATTGGAACGTGACCCTTATGCATGTTTTTAGAGAAGGCAATAAAGTGGCAGATTGGCTTGCAAATTATGCTGTCTCGAGCACGTTGTCGTCCAGTTTTCATGAAGACATGCCGCTGGGCCTCTCTGTGCTGATTGGTAGTGATTTTTTAGGAGCTTCGACTCCGAGACTTTGTAGACTCTGATTTTTTTTTTTTTTATGTGTTGTTTTGTTGGCTGGCTTTGCTGGGTCCTTGACCCCATTCATTCAAAAAAAAGAAAGAAAAGATATGTGTATAAATTAAACTTAATTATTTTAATTAATAGTTTTTTATTTAAATATAAGTATAATTTTGATTAAAAAAATTGGCCTTTTCTGCCGATAAATTCTGGCTCGGTGGTGGTAATATGAAAACATCGACACGTTCTTTCTTCCAAGTTGCGGCTTTCTAGTGATTTGTCGTTTCCAGCCAGTTGTCTCTTTTCCACGTCTCACGTCGTTCATAATATTCGTTGTCGTTTCCCCAAAAAATGCCGAAACGACAACGAGAGATTGCTTTTAGGTAAATTCTGGAGTGGAAGCTTCGCGCCTCATATTTTCCCCCATTGAATGATTCTCTTGGTCGTTTGTAAAATCTTCTTCAGTTTCTGAGCTCCTTTTGCTCTGCTAATTCAGCCATACAAGAAGAACAAGGTTCATTCCTTTCTCATCATCTCTTAGTTACTTTCCTTTTCTGTTTGTTTCTTCAACTTTTATCTTTCTTTCTTCTTTTTTTTTTTTTTTGGAATAAAGTTTACTTTTTTCATTTTTCCTATTTCGATGGCTTCTGTGGCGAACTTGGGATTTTAGGAACAGTCGAAAAAAATTAATTTTGAGCTTTCCTTTTCCCGGTTTTCATTATTCGTCTTCTCTGGAGAAGAAAAAAAAAGCTTTTATCTTTATTATAGTCTGGAAATTGTTTCAGGTCGAATTAGGGATCCATAGAGGCGCTACGATTATGTTTATGTCTAAACTTTCAAGAGTTGGACTTTTGTCGTTTAAAGAGCTCTCTAGAGGTAACTCTCTCTCTCTCTCTCTCTCTCTCTATATATATATATACACACACACACACACACATATATAGAACGGGAAATCTCAGATTTTAGAAATTTTTTAGAGTAAATATCAGGATTTAAAATATTAATAATAAATGTAGATTTACATGTAAACAAATTATTTGTTACGTAAATAACAAATATTGAGACTGTAAATGAGGAGATAAATACATTTGTACCATAAATCTATTTATTTTATACTGTAAATAAATGGCTAGATAAATTATTGATATGATAAATTTGACATTTATTATAAAGATTTTCAAAACTTGAGATTTACTACAATTAGTTTTAAAAAAAATGACATTTTTTATTTTTTGATATGGTATTATATATATATTTATATATATTCTGGAAGTGTTCATTTTCACTTGGAAACTTCATTTTCTTCTTATGTCAGGAAAATCCACAGCCATAACTGGAACTAGATATACACAGAGGCCTTTTAGCCAATACTTGCAAACGCTGGTTAGTTATTTTGTTTTTGTTTTTGGGATTTGTGAAGTATAATTGTATACTTATTTCTTCTGTGTTCCTTACATTTTTTTTTTTCTTACATTCATATTGATTGTGGTAGCATTGATTCCTTGTCTTAGACTCTTTGATCTGGGACCGAGATAGATTAGAGAAAGAGAGAAAAGACGATGAGTTTCGTAAGAAGAGAGAATAATAGAGAGAAAACAAGTACTGGGTCTTTTTATAGATGCATAATGCCGAATAATAAGATAAAAGACAATCAAATAATAAAATAAACTCAAACAAGTTCCAATAATTATGATAGATAAACACATATTTTAAATTCCTAATTATTTGTATCTTGTTTCTTGTTACTCTTAGTTTGGTTCCCATCCTATGTTCAAATCCAATTTTCTAAAGCTATAGAATGAATATTGGATTTTGTAGAAATAGATGAAGAAAGCTTTGGAAATGATGTCAATTGCATTGTTTTCGGAAGCAGTTTGGGAATAGTTTCAAAAAGGTTTGATGATCTTTGTTCGCGTGCCTAAGGCAGTTCGTGATTTGAAAAGAAAAACAAATAGAATAATTTTCCAAATTGTTTGGTTTAAACTAGAACATTTTGGGAATAAGTTGGGAAATTAATATGTGGGTGTAATAGGCATTACTACTTTGATTACATAAAGCATACATAGATTATTGATGATTAATTTGTTGTTTAAGTCCACTTCAATTTTAGTGAAATATAATAATTGCTAATTATTCTTATTTTCTATGCTTGTTACGTCTGCTCTTTCTTGTACTATGAAACAATTTGAAGCAGTCAGAAACTAAGGTGTCAAAGGGAGCAATTTTTCAGAAGTATCATAATTTTTCTTCGCCAGCAAATAAAGATTCTTCAGAGGAAGGGAGTGAAGAGAAACAAAAGTAAGTTGCTTTGGTTTTTGCGTTTATCATTCTGCTGATTTGGTCAGCTATGGTGGATGTGAAGCTTTATAAGCTTAGAAGTATTATCCTCTTAAATTATCAGTTGAAGGAACAGTGTTCCATTGCAGTTCGCTGGTTTATTTTGCCATAAAGACATTTATGGTTTTACCGTGAGATAGTTTAACTTTATATGGTAATTAGCTTCGAAGAATCGAGTGTATAGATATTCTTGGTGATGCATATTATCGTCTTAAGTTTCTCAAGTTTTGATTATCTGTAGTCTTTTCTTACCGTTTTATTTTCTCTTCAGGATATCTGTGACATTTGTTGATAAGGATGGAGAGGAGAAGCACATTAAGGTTCCAATTGGAATGTCAATGTTAGAAGCTGCTCATGAAAATGATATTGAACTTGAAGGCAACGATTTTCTAATGCCTCTTTAGTCTAGTATAGTGCATTTTCTTTTATGTTGCTGATTTGCCTTACTCAGTACATTGCATTCATAAAACTGATTTTGTTAATTTTCTTATTTAACTGAATCCAAATCTTTTATTCCCAAAGCTACTGAATTTAAAACTTGTTTCATTAGCATGCTCCATAATACAACAGAGTGCTCTTGGATGTCTCTTGTTTTCTTGTTTCATATGCTTTGTAGCGCTGGTTTTTTATTATGCATTTAAGAATTATTGCTATCACATTGGCAAGTCCTTAGTTCTTTTATTCTAATTACGAAAATCTAATCCATCGCTTTGATGTTATATCAGGAGCATGCGAAGGCTCACTTGCCTGTTCAACGTGTCATGTAATTGTGATGGTATGTTATGCTAGCAATATACACAATAAAGAATTTCGCTTTTGGAGCTTTTTCTGCTTTATGTTGTGGAGCTTGTTGGTAGGAGCTAATGTTAAAATGTTCTTATAGGATGTAGAGTACTACAATAAACTGGAAGACCCGACTGATGAGGAGAATGACATGTTGGACCTTGCTTTTGGGCTTACAGAAACGTATGTTTTCGGACTTGCATGTGGTGTGATATTTGCTTTCTCATGTAAGCAAGATTGAACCTTACGTTTAATATCTGACAGGTCTCGTCTTGGTTGTCAAGTTATTGCAAAACCAGAGCTAGACGGAATGCGGTTAGCTATTCCTGCTGCTACTCGGAACTTTGCTGTTGATGGGTATGTTCCAAAACCACACTAGACGCAACAAAAGCAACACTGAAGAGAGATAATAAAGTTTTACATGTAATCATCCCATTTTTGTAGTTCATTCATTTTTACTGAACCAATATGCCTTTGTGGGCAAATTTTTTGTCTTTTCTTTTTCTTTTTATGTTTTGGTTTCAATTGATTATGGCGGTTCTAATTATAATGCTGAGTATACTCTCGACGAAACTAGTTTAACAGCCCTTATGATATTGAGGGGAAATTACCTTACCTCTTTTGGTTTATGCAATAAAACGAAGTCTTTGTCTCCCTTAATCGTACTCTTCCAAGATCCGGATGATCTACTATCAGCCAAATTCTAGACTCTAAAAGACAATAATAGTTCTGGATCTTGTCTTTTACCTTCGAGTAGTTCTTGCATGCTAAGCATGATTTGCCTAACTATACCATTATTCCTCTTTATTAGCTTAACAACATCGTACTTCTTACATTGCTTTTGTTCTTCAAGTCTCTTTCCAGTCATGTTTTTGTATGATACCGAGTAATATATATGCCAGAGCTCGTAATTAATCATCCACATCCCAAAGGTGTCTGGCAATGAAGAATTTGAAATGTGATATAATGCTTTCCGTGCCATTAATTAGGTTGAGTTTAATGAGTTATTTCTACTCCATGTTTGATCTCTTGCAAGTTAGATTTCGTCAAGTGATAGTGCCTTTTAAGTCTCTAGCTGCAGAAATTACAATGTGTGCATTGTTATAAAAACTGCAAAGACAATTAGGTTTCGTCGTTCTTAACAAAATCATGTTTTTTTTTTGCAATTTTCAGTTTTCTGTTCTCATTGGTGGTTTAGTTGGTGCAACTTTTAAAAACTCTAAGTTGGACCTCTGAATCTTGTTTATAACAGTTTTTTTTTGCTTCAGTTTTTGGCAACAACTAATTTTACTAAAACGCATGCTAACATGGATTTGAAAGTCTACTTGAAACTCTAACATCTCTCATTTTCCTTTGGGTATCATCAATAACTCTTTGCTTCAGTTTCTGGCAATTTTTGTGATTGTAACATGGATTACATGGATGAACGGTGACACGGACTTTGAAAAAAAACTGGTACATTGCTGAGGTCTTGCGTGTTTATGAAGGGCCAAATGGGCTTGTCAGTTAGGCCTAACCTACATAGATTTTGTGTACTTTTCACGGAAATTGTTTCTAGAGAGTCTAGAATACTGTCTTAGCAGAATGCGTCACCCTTTAGTACTTTTTTTTTTTTTTTTTTGCTCAACCAAAAAAAAAAGTCTGCACCTCATGCCATTCGGCATATTAGCGGTTTGAGGGACCACTGAGGAGTGAAAAGGGTCTGAATTAGACACTTTTTGTCCATCCAATCAAATTTGTCCACCTATCACTAAGCTCACACAACCGGTGCATATTGGCACAAAGACACCAAAGTGTGGCTATGGGAATTCAAACTTTGGATGGATGGAAAGAGGAGTCTTAGTAAACGTTACACATCTTTCAGTGGTTTCAACCTTTAGTACTTTAAAAAGGTTTTATCACTTTTGTCCTTTACATCTTAAACTTTTAATTTTGACACTTTAAAATCTAACTTGCTAAGTCACTGGAAGGTGCACCATTTTAACCTTTTTTGGTTTGAATTTGTGGTTTGATCTGGAGATTTGAGCGATTTGTGATAAGATATAAATTGAGGTTTGGGATTTTTTTTTTTTTTAAATCGAAGGTGTGCTTTTATGTCCTTATGTGAGCCAGTTGGTGGTTTTTCTATGGGTTGATTTAATCACCTTTCATAAAATGGGGCAAATTGCAACGATTTTGCAAGTGAGCAATAAAGTGACAAATTAAAGTTTGGGGACCAAAATGTCAATGACTCAAAAACCAAGGAGCAACAGTAATAAAAATTCTTTTAAAATTGTCTTCCACAAATATTTTGCTCTTGAAACTTTTTTTTTTTTTTTTTTGGTGGTGGCAGCTGAAAATCCTTTGTTGTTGAAATCAGCTGATCCTCTTTGGATGATTTTGAGTTTCTACCATACATTAATGGAATCATGTTCTTTATTGTTTTCTTGTTCAACTGCTGTACCAAAGACAAGTACGAACCTCACAAAGCCTGGAAAACCTCACACGTTAATAACATTTAACTATCCTTTTTATTTTAGTGATATTTTTCAGTACAATTTTTTGTAGTACCATGAAAAAGTACAAACTCCAAAACCTATTATTTTTCTGACATATATATATATAAATATATATATGTCAGTACACAAACATTACGTCAAATCAAATTGAGCAAGTAACACAATTTACCAAACACGATGAAAATAATTATATAATGATTTAGAATCATCTACTACCAACAAAGAAATATTTTTTTTAACTCTAACATAAAATTCTCTAAACAATTCATTAAACTAATTTCATTTTTTGTGTGAAATAATTAAGGAACTCTTAGTTCTATTTTGATTTATCCTTACTTATGTTAGGCCAAGTAGTTTCTTGAAGTAATCATTTTTAATTTTGATGTATTAAATCGATTCTTTTATAAAAGTTTTTTTTTTTTCTTTTGGCTAGTAGTCGTTTTTGGTGGTCATTTTGATGGAAAAATTAGCACAATCAAGTGCATGCCTTCAAAACTAAGAAATCAAAGAAAAAGAGGATAGGTAGAAAATTGAAACCCCCCCCTTTTTTTTTGTCATACTACTGATATCGTTTTCCCATGTAATTGTACAACAAAACACTGTACTTATTATATATTGTCTTAACTAATGACGAAAAACTCTATTTTATGCAATTTACCTAAAGTCAAACTATGTTAGTTGAGATTCTCCTTTCAAAAATCCAACTTTGTATGGGCTTGCGGGGCTTAAATTTCTTCCTCCTAAAAAACGACAGGTGCCTCTCGGCTATGGGTTTCCGATATGAATAAGACGACAACTAGGACTTTTAAGTTGCTTGCAAATAAAACAACAAATCTAAGCCAGAAAATTCCAACTCTTAGAGATGACCCGTCAAGTTATGTTAAAGGTAAACAAACCTTTACCCACTTACACATATTAAGTATAATTAACAAGTTGGACTCTGGTTTAAGCAAATTAACGTCATCTCCATGTATCATTTGAAAACGACGTATAGTTTTCTTCATCGTCGTTTTGTAATTGATTACCCAAGTCAGTGTGTTAGTATGTGAGAGAAATTAAAGCCCTATACACACATATATATATATATATATATATATATATGAATTTTGGAAAGAATTCCAACTTATTATCTTATAATGGACTCAGTGTAGAATTATAGCTCAAGTGGAATTATTTCTAGACTATATCTGTAATCACTATAAGAGTATGTGGGAAGTAAGTTGAAATAGAGAATTTAAACTGAAAGTATCGCAGCATGTTAAAGTTTTACACTGTAGTATATTTTTGCTTTATAACATGTGAGCGTTTTACACTGTTTTAATTTCAACTCATTTTGCTAAACATAGGAGATAAATTATAGCTCAATTAAATAAGCCGTCCACGTTTCATTGTAGGGAAAAAAAAAATCCACTCACGTTTTTGATGATGATCATAACTAAATCAATTATTGATTTATAGGGAAAACACTCAAAACTTTCCGTCATGAGTAAAATAAAATAAAATAGAAGTTAGAAGAAAAACGACAAGAAAAAAGAAGAATAAAACAAAAAGTTACTACACCCACGTAAGAAATTGTAATTGGATTGTGCATGCCTTTTTATAGATCAAATTTTGGTTTTTCTTTTTTTTTTTTTTTTTTGTTTTCTCTTTGCACGACAAGTCTCTTAGTCAAATAAATGCTGAGCACGGCTGACTTAAATTAGTTAAATTGTTGTCTTGAAATACTTATTAAATGAACTTTAGATATATTTTATATATACATATATATATATATATAGTGTTTAAAAACAAGAATTACGATAGCGGTTGCAACAATATTAATAACATTAAAATTATTAACACCAATAATATCATATCATAATATAAAAATAATATCATTAACATACCTAGTTGTCGATTAAGATAGAAATTTTGTCTACATTCCATTATTTTTCCATTGATCGTCTTTGACTCGTACACCTCAACTGCTTCTGATTTACACTTATCATGTTTAAAGCTAAAAACAAAAACATAAATCCAAACGAAAATTCTTACCTTCATTATCAAGCCCTTTCATTAACAATAAATAAATAAATAAATAATGCATGTTATATATAGTTAGGCCTGCTATTAAAATTTTACCTAATCTTGTTACGTTAATTATATATGGTCGACAAGGACTCTTGAAAACGTAATTATATAGGCGACAAGGACTCTTGAAAACGAAATTAATAGGCAATACTAATGTAACCCATATGACCAAAAAGTCATGTCAACACAAAAAAGAAATACTAATATATGACTGGCATATATATATATATATATAAAATATCAAGTTGTTATTGTGTGTATCATTAGTCTGTGAATTAGACAGTGGCGGTTGAGCATGGTGCATGCATGTTTTGTGGACAAGGTCTAGTAATTAACAATGGTGAGAAGAAGAGTTGAAACTGTTTGATTGAACCTGCACATATAGCATTTTTGTGACGATCCACCTTTTCAAGCAATTACTTAACTTTCTTAAACATTATTTACTTAAACATTAATCTTACTTACTTAAAAAAAATTGAAATAAATTTTTCTTCTTTAATTATATGAAACATTTCGCAAAATATAACTTAAACTTTGAAAACATTTTTTTAATACTTTGACTTTTTAAAATCTTTGACTTTCTTGAACTTTAAAAACACTATATTAAATAGTAAGAAAACATTTTCTTTGAGTAGCGGAAGCATACAGTAGTGGTATCCATACCCAAATCTTTGCATCTGTCCTCTATAACACTGAGCTTTTCAAATAAGTCCTAATGATCATCCGTAGGACTACCTACAACATGAAAAAAAATTTAATGAGTTTTCGCTCAGTAAATTCAAACGAAATCTCACAAATAATTTTCACATACTTTAAAAGCTTTTCTTTTAAAAATCTTTTTCTTAAAACGTTTATACGTTTTTCTTGAAAAGTCCTTCATAAACCTTTTTGTGTAAACATAAAAATCTCTTTCATAAACATTTAACGTAAAACATCTCTCAGAATGTTTTTCATAGCATGTAACATTTCCTAACAAAGAATACAAGCAAAATCAAAATGCATGATTCTATTTATGCTCAATTATGAACTTTCAATTATGAGCGTCTTATGAACATTTATTTCTTACTTTAACTTTTTATCGTTGTTTCTTAACTTTCCTTATTTTATAAACTTTAGTGTTCATACCAACATCATTAATCAAGAGATCATAAACATGATGCTTTCTATGTGGAAGACTTGAGACCATCGACCACTGATGTCATAACTCTAACTTTACTTTTGTACCTCACATTAAGGAAGTCACAACTTTAACTTTACTTTTAATATCTCACAACAAGAAGGCTGGTACGACACTTCCTTTTTGTCTTTATTTTACCTTCTTTTTAACTTTGGTGAGCATATCAAATGCTATCATATCATATATAAACATATTTGCAAATCATAACTTGTTCTCTTTAAAACTTATTGTATAACAAATGCAACATAAAACTTATAATTTAAACTGTAAAACATTATACATTAACAAAATGTAAATATACTTTAAACATAATTATTGCAAATAGATTGCAAACTTTTACATAATTTGCAAATAGATTGCAAACTTTTACTTAATCTGTAATACTTTAAGCATAACAAGTGAAAACATACTTTAAAAACAACTTGTATAACATTTGCAAACATATAAAATGCATTTGAAAATCATTTACTTCATGCTGTAGGTGAGGTTTAAACTTACTTAGACTTAGCTCTAACATTTCTGTTTCCTTCCTTTTCCTTTCATTAGTCGGCTTTTGTGTTCTGATCATATGACACCCGAGTAATTAGTTAACTTTTCTTATTACCAACTACTCGATTGCTAACATAACTTAAACATTAAACATTCATTTCCTTTTTACTTAACTTGTATACCATCAGTTTACTTTCTTTTATTTTGCTTAGTAACCCACTAGGGTTACCCTTCCCTTTACTTAATTATATAACCTACTGGGTTACTATTCTCTTTATATAACCCATCAAGATACCATTCTTTTTATTTAGCTCTGTAACCTACCGGATTACCTTTGTTCTTAAGTTTCTCTTAGTTAAATTTTTCGTCTCACTGGTAGTTTCGTTACTTAACGTATTACGAAACATTTTCTATCTAAGAATGTTTAGCTAATTCGGAGTATTCAACTTCGTTTTAGCTTTTATCCTCAAAAATGACGATTTTACCCTTAGCGAGTTTTTCGTCAATTTGTTACTTTATTAAACTCATTGCTTAACTTTACTATTTCATTACTTACATATTATGAAAAATTTTTGCTAAGGGGCGTTTTTCGATATCGGGCGTTTCGAGTCTATTTTGGCCTTTTTCATAAAATGACCATTTTTGCCCTTAACGTTTTTCTTTCATTCTTTCCTTGACTAAGGTTTGAATCCTTTAAAAACATAATCCCTGTGGTTACTTACTACCCACAGACATGTAGGAACCTAATGTTCCTTAGGAAAAACCTAGTTTCACACAATTTAACGGTTTTGGCCCGAAGCATAAAACTCTTTACATTTTAGCCCTCAAAACCAAAAACGACCACTATATGCCAAAACATTTAGTTTTTCTGAAGGAATAAAACTTTCATGGTCAAATTCCAAACATTTTATAACGTTTTCATTACTTGAAATTTTGTGCTTAAAATTTCGTAAAATCGTAACTCCTCAACCGAGTAGAATTTTGATAAACTGTCCATGTTGTCCTCATAGTTTTGATGAGTTCTATAACTTTTGTATTTTAACTTTTCTAAAATTCCAACATTAGGTAGACTTTTTAGCTTATTTTTAAATTGTTGAGCCTTTGTAAAACTTTGCAATTAAATCCTTTTATAATTTTATAAAACTTTGTTCACAAAAGTTGTTTCTCTCACTGTGTTGGAAAATTCTAAACCTTACTTAGATCATAATTTGGCCTCTAAGGCTCTCAAAACCCCATTCCTTTGAAACTAGTTAAACTTTACAAAGTTTAACCATTTTTCATTTTTAAACCTAAAACCCTTACTTTCTTTGTTTCTATCATCATCACCATAATCATAGAACATAAACCAATCATGCCATAATGTCCATATTACATGCCATAG
>CAMOHE010054543.1:0-63822 GCA_946598075.1 Artocarpus hirsutus | reverse complement strand
GGACCAATATGATGAAACTTATTTCTTGGTACCGATAGTACTTCGGGCTGCTTATTGTTGCGGTTAATTTTAGTTTTATTTTGTCCTAATTAATTCATCATGCCTTTGAAAGAGGCAAAAAAAAAAAGGACAGTATTTATTGAATAGTCATATGAGATTTCACGCATGGATTACGAAAGGCAACTTAATTAGGCACATTCTGTGCAATTCCTAACTAGAGTAATAATGGATTACGAAAGGCAACTTAATTAGGCACATTCTGTGCAATTCCTAACTAGAGTAATACTGTATATGTATAAATATATATAAAGATTATACTCTTTTAACAAGACAATCTTTATCTATATATATATATATATGTATATATAGATAGATGGATGAATGCATGGATTATATATATACATATTAATAACAAAAAAGTATGTTGAAAAATAACATTAAATGGTGATTTTTTTTATGTCACTATGTCTAGTAGTTATTTTAATACCATGCACTATTACGATTGATGAGTATTCTTATAACTATTAGAAGAATTTGACGAGTGACACGTGATATAAAGAAATTATCCATTCCTATTTTACAATTATTTTTCCTATTAGTATTATAAAAAAATTCTAACAAAAAATAAAAATTTTAAAAATATTAACGTCATTCTGAGAAGGGGCATAAAACTATTTCTTTTATTATTTAGAATTTTACGTATTGAACAGATTAATTTATAATCTTCATTAAAAAGGACATTGATGACTTTTCAAAATTTTTTTTTTTTTTTTAAGACGCGGGGTACTTGGAGAGTATATAATACTATCAAGATATAAATTTTCCTCCTTAAAGTAATTACTTTTTTCCTAATTTTAGTTTAAATTAAAGTCATTTTTCTAGGCATTAATAAGTCATATCTTAAAATATTTCAAACACACATTGAAGACAAAAAAATATAGTCATTTGTCTTTCATGTGTCGAAGGTCAAATTTAATCAACTTTGATGTGTTACCCTTTGTTTGGGCTTCGAGTTATTTTGAGTAAAAGAGATTATACACGTACATATAGAGATCATATCACGACCAGACTATATTGGAGTACGTTGTGTGTAAAGAGAGAATAAAGGCTAAGAAATTCTAAAAACTGAAAATGTGCTTGAGGTGTGTATAAGCATTTTTTAAAGGTTTTATTTGCTTTTATTTATTCAAGTTTGCTTGAGAGATTTTGTGGCAAATTGCCCCAAGATACTACAAATACTTGAACACTATATTTATCAACAATATGGTATTTCAGAACAAGATATGAATTCTGAATAATTTTACAAATTAAACAAAGAAATGGGTGTCATTTCATAAATAGACACAACATGTTCAATCTACATAATCTTTGCTTAAAGGTATCCTTTATTTGTGAAGGTATCTATTTATGAAACAATACAACTATAACAACAGAGGCCTCTTGCCAATAGTTGTTTAGATTTGTATAAAAACTCATATCCAATAAATACACCAGTTCAAAACATTTTAAAAAACACATATTTTGACCATGTATCGGGTTGGCTCAGCACTACGGTGCCAATTTTTCGATGCTATGACGCTTTTGGTTTTGATATAATTTATGGCTGAAAACCTTTGTAGCGCTGTAGCGCTAGTACCTTCCTGACTGGGCGTTGTAGCACCTGCGCTATTGCCTCTGAAGTGTTGTTTGCACTTTTTGGCGCCGCGGCGCTCAAATGAGCACCAAAATGGTATGAGCTAATTCCAAACACTATAAAATTGTGTTTTCTTTTCCAATTGAGTGCAATCTTTTTTAACTCAAACATATTGACGAGAAATATTAAAATCTCTCTAAGAGAGTGTATATATATATATATATATATATACATACGTTACACATATTTTAATTCTTATCTTGGTGAACTGGAACTTTATATATGCTTTGTTGACAGCAAGAGTGGAAAACACCATCTTCTCTAGAATATGTAGAGTTTATGACTAATTAATACTGCTTAAATTTTAGTAAATGACATGGACACGGTTTCTTCTTTTGACACATAAGATATACCTATAAACATAAAATACAATATTATATCTATATAGCAATATATATGTATAGGTTTTAGCACAAATTATAAAGCAAGCATGTAAGTCCTACCAAACTAATTAACTCAAATATTAATATACTAACACCTCTAAGATAGCCTCGGTATATTCCACATATATATAATACATATGTTACCATGTATTCGTAGTGATCTATTTAATGAAAACTATTTTTTCATGTAACTATTAGAATTTTTGAGAACTGAATTTGAAGTAATGTTTTGAAATTAAAAACATTATAGTAAATTAAATTTTTTAAAAAAATGTTATAGCAAAATTGGTTTGAGCTATAAGCTACTTATACGAGCAAAAAGAATTAGTAAAAAAATGTTAATGTCCAATGAAAACATCTAGCTATATATTGGTGGGTTTCTAGGATGTTGAATAAAAAATTGATAACAACATAAATTAGTGTATGCATAATGTCTGGTTATCCTCTCTATGTTAGAGAGAAGGTCACCTTTTGTACAAGGTGTCATGTGACATTTTTGTGAAAACGATAATGGAGTGCATATACATGGGTTTTGTGCTAGAGACATGAAACAATTAGACAATTTCACTCATTTCTTTTTAAGTATTTGGTACTGTTATCTTCTAAGCTTGTCGGTTTGTCGCATATTTATAATTTGTTCCTACATATTTAATTTTGATAAGTTGTTCCTTAAACTTATAAATCTGTAGCAAATCACACTTATAACAATTTTAATTTTTTTAACTAAAATTAACAAAAAAAAATAAACAACTTGGTTCTATATGTGTGTGGGGTATTATATATATCCTCAACGACAAGCAAAACATTCTATAAAAAAATAAAAAAAATAAAAAAAAGAAAAGAAAAGAAAAAACCCCTAAGCAAAACAAAAGATAGTCCCTTTTCATGATTACTATTTTATATCTTATCTTCAATTCTATGATAAGGATATTTTAGATAATTGCCTCATTTTCTAAATTCAGAGATTCATTCTAGATTTGGTATGCTAGAATTATGCTCGCTTATGTCTCTGTTAATTACAAACGTTTTGGTTTTATGTTGTTCAATTTCATGCGTGTGAAAAATTAGTTAGAAGCTGTATGATATTTGTGAAAAAATTCAGGCTTGATAAGAAAATCAAACATAAGTTATTTTTTTGTGTTCTAGACAAACGATATTTTGTTTGTTAGTGAATGGTGTTATATTAACTGTTTCCTAATTGACACAGATGCAGGCTTGGCGTGACAATTACAGTGCTTGCACATCTAGCCAGTTGAATGTTAGAATCATACATTTCTTATGTTTATTAGTTTTATATTGAAATACAACGGGAAGACTTATTTTCTTTTTCCCTTTTAAAAGTGACATAAACACATTTTCGTGTCAACTTGTAGTACCATTTAACAACGACCCCTTCACTCGTAATTAGAGCCCGCTTGAAAATTGCGATTCGAACCAAAGAGTTTTTTTTTTAAGAAGATATCTTTGGTTCAAAATAATTTTGTTCTAGTGTTTTTTTCATAAAATTTTAATTGTTACAACGTATTCAGTTTAAATTTTTTATTTGAACTATGTTTTCAAATGCCCTGATAATGTAACTTTTTTCCCTACCCATTGGTTCTTCTCAATTATAACCCTTGATGTCACATTAACACGTTAATTTCGTTATTAACTAATACCTCATCATCATTTATCTCTTGATCACCTATATATCGTGGCAAACTTTCTCAAGTGATACACACACGCATATATTTACGTGTGCACGTTTTAAGGTATTGCGTTTTTAACTGATATTTTATCTAACATTCTGAAATAAGATAATCAATTTTGTTATCAAAAGTTTATAAAAGAATCTTTACAAAATACACAGGAATTATTTCACGAGGGTTCCAAAGTGAATGGCAAGTTTACTGACTATCATTTTAATTCTTAGAAAAAAAGCTATAATTTAAATTGAGTACTGCACATCATTTAGGGGCGCCAAAAAAAAAAAAAAGCAGAAATATGCATATAAGGAAAATGTCACACAAGATATATGATATAGTTCTAGTTAATTAAAAACACATAAGTTATTTAATTAGTTATGAAAAAACAAATAAATTTAAGAGGAGAAAAACAAATATTGTAACTAGGGATGACAATTTTTATTGACTTGTCCTGTTTATTGTTGTTGACCTCCATTCAATATAACAACTTATTTATGAACTTAAACACGACCCCTTTAATATTTATAAGTGTACTACTTCTATAGTTAAACTTAAATGCAAATTGCTTCTGAGCGGGTTGATTCAACACAGGACGGCTAATCTGTTTTTTAAATTAAGGGCTAATCATAATCATTTTGTGCTAACTCTTCTGTCTCAGGTTCTCATTCTCCCCCTGTATATATTATAATCATATTCCACATTATTATTTATTTCATGCAATTGAAAAATAAAATGAAAATTTTGTCCTCAGATACAAAAATACTAATTCCCATGTGATATGAGATACGTGGCGCAATCATTGCCGTAGTTTTAGGTCGAAAAGGCATGGCCGGCTCTTCCTCTATACAAAACCTATAGTGTTAGCTAGCTTATATATACAAGCTTTATTATAATTAATTACAAACACAGCAAAATACTGATCTCTTGAAAAAGCGTCGTTGTTGGAATATATCTAGAATTTAGCTGACAAGAATATATCAAATCTGTTTTTTTTTTTTTTTTCTCTCTTTAGAAGAACATGGAAATTTGGCTTTAGATACTACAATCGGAATTGTTGTTTGATAAATCATTTTAGGTAAAAGAAAATCACTTTGTTATTGTCTTATTCAAAGCACTATTATGATACTTGTATTATTAATTGTATTCAATGGTCCGCAATTAGGAGGAAAAAAAAGAAGATCATAAATATAACTAAATATTATCCTTATATGTAAATATCGATCAATAATATTTTCTATCATTTTTCTAACTTTTGACCAATTAAATAAAGGATAAAATTGTATAAAGTACATTTCTTCTTCAAAAATTTGGTCGAAAGGATCCCAAAAAGATATTTTTTAATTCATAAGGGTGCTATTTTAATATTATCAAAGACACTTAAGAATTCTTTTTCAATTTTTAATTTACTTCTATTTTTTTAGGAATGCTTTCTTTTTAACACCTTCTGTTTTATATTTATTCAAAAATTATGCTAATGGTTTTTTATCTCATTATATATATACCTTTAAATTAGATTTGATACATAAATTTACATCTTATTTCGATCAATAGTTAACTTTGACTTATAAAATAATCAAATTATTCTTAAGTAAAAGAGAAGAAAAACTAAAACTTTAAAAAACAAGAAGAAAACAAAAATAAAAACACAAAAAAAAGTATATTTTGAAAGTTTTCTAGACTTTTTTTAGGAATAAAACTACAATGTTAAGTTTCTTAATTTTTCTTATTTTTTTTATTTGAAGGTGTTTTGGACATATTTTTTTATATCATAATCGAGGTTGATTGGCAAAAGGTACAAATTAATATATTAAATTTAATACAAAAGTATACATCTCATCTCATGAGACCAAAGAACCCAAAAATAATATTTGAATAAAACTAAAGCTTAGGAAAAAAAAGGTAAATAACCCTTTATTTTATGGTTAATTAATTGTAAGTGCTCTGTGGACATTCATGTCCTAAAAAAGAACGTGAAATAGTAATGTTTAAAAAAGCTCAAAGCACAAAGTGATTGATTTTTCCCCCCTTCATTTTATAAGCAAAACCTCAACTACTCAAGGGGAGAGAGAGAAAGAGCACAACTTTGCACAAAACGTTGAATATGTGTGGAGGGATCGGTTGAGAAGTGTTTGTCTTGTTTTTTATTTTTATTTTTATTTTCATTTTGTTTTTTTTTTTGTTTTTTATTTTTCATTTTTTGTTTTTTTTGTCCCTCTTGTGACCATTTAGCCTAAACGTGTTAGCGAAGGCTTTGAGTCTTTGTTTGCCCATCTCTTACATTTTTAGACAAAATGAATATCAAAACACACAACGAAACATAATATTAATTAAAAAAAAGTCTCTTTTTTTCTCTGTTTTTCTTCTTCTTCTTCTTCTTCTTCTTCTTCTTATTGAACATAAAGAATAACCAGAGAAGAATGAAATCGGCACAGTCGTTCGGAAGAAGCAGCTCGGAGGCGCTATCGCATTACAGCCGTGGATTCGACTTACCAGAGGACCTTGAACTGGAAGATGATGATCAACGAGATGATCACAACAACTATGAAGTAGGAGGAGCAATGTTGTCCGTGTTCCTCAACGACCTCAGGCAGAACAACCAGCAGGACCTCGTCGAAGTCACTTTGGAGCTCGACGACGACTCCATTGTCGTCTGCAGCGTCACGCCGACCGGAAGCACTCCCCCACCTGCAGCCACCGGAGACATTTCCTCCTTGCCGGCGACCGGCGGTGGAGGAATCCTTGAGAGGAGCTTGTCCAATGTGTCGAAGAGCATTCGCAAAAAGATCCCGTGGCTGAGATTGGCGTCGTCGAGGGCGTCGTCGAGGGCATCATCGGATACGGAGGAAGTCGCAGCGTCGGTGTCGGCGGTGGCGGCGATCTCGGCTCGAGACGCTAGGAGAATCAACGCGCAGCTTCGGCGGACGAGATCGAGCGCGCAGAGAGCGCTCAACGGCTTGAGATTCATCAACAAGACGACGAAGGCCAGCGCGAACGACGCCGAGGAGATATGGCGGCAGGTGGAGTCCAAGTTCGACTCGCTCGCCAAGAACGGACTGCTCTGCAGAGAAGACTTCGGTGAATGCATAGGTATAACCAAAAAAGAAAATTTGAGTTCTGGTTTTTTCCGTTTGGTTCCCGAGAAAATTGATAATCGAGATTATTGATGAAATGTATGTTTGGTGGTGGAAGGGATGACGGATTCGAAGGAGTTCGCGGTGGGAATATTCGACGCATTGGCGAGACGAAGAAGACAGAAGATCTATAAGATCACCAAGGAAGAGCTTCGCGACTTTTGGTTGCAGATTTCTG
Source organism: Artocarpus hirsutus (assembly GCA_946598075.1). Classification (NCBI taxonomy): domain Eukaryota; kingdom Viridiplantae; phylum Streptophyta; class Magnoliopsida; order Rosales; family Moraceae; genus Artocarpus; species Artocarpus hirsutus. The sequence continues at coordinate 56,752 of CAMOHE010054543.1, read as the reverse complement.
ACCAGAGCTTCGACGCGCGCCTTCAGATTTTCTTTGAAATGTGAGCTTTCTTTTTTTCTCTTTTCTGGGTCTTCTCTCTATGTTCTGTCTCAGCCGTTCGATCACCTTCTTTTCGTTTTTGGACTTATTTTCTGGGAAATCGACGGTGATAGACGACGGAGCGTCAATAGAATTATTCTATGATTTTTATTTTTTTTTTAACTTCTCCTTTGACGAAAGTAAAGAATTGGTTATTTAATAGGTAACTTTTTCAGTGGTTTTTTTCCAACGTGGTTGGACCTACTATTCTTGATGGCTTTTGACAAGAAAGATGATGATCAATTTTTTACCCGGAGAAACCAAAGCATGAAAGTACTTGGAAATAGAAGTTTTCTCCTTGGAATTATAAGAAATATTCATTGACCTGATTTTTAATTATTTAATTTTGATTTTATTCAGGGCTGATAGCAATGAAGATGGAAGAATCACGAGGGATGAAGTGCAGGAGGTAGGAGTTTTTTTTTTTTTTTTAAATTAGAAAATTTTTCAAAAACAAAAATCCCGGTTTTTAAATTTTATTTTTTTGCCAAACAAAAAGAAGTCTCACTCTCACCTAACTTGCATGACGGCACGATCCTTCTAAAGAATTCGGCTAAAAAAATAAAATAAAACGAAATTGTCCTTACCTTAGCTGTTTGCCTAATTTTTAATAATTCAGCCTCCTTTATGAGCTGATTCGTCGTAAATTGTATTATATGTAATACGTAATCTTTTGTTTTGGACTTCAATAGGAGTCTTGTCTTTTCCTCCTTATTATTATTATTATTATTATTATTTTACTTTTTCCAAAGGAGCCAAAAGGTCAATAAAAAAGGAGTGTAAATCTCTTCAACAGGAAAAAAGTTAGAAAGAAAACTTTGCACAAGGCTAGTGATAATCTATTAATTAATTAAACCGTATTTTTTTGTCATGAAAATACTTCAAAAAGTTACATTTTAACCAATATCATCCAGAAAATCTTCGCTTACAATTTCTTATAAAATTACAGCTTATAATGCTTAGTGCTTCCGCAAACAAGCTTTCCCAGCTGAAAGAACGAGCTGAAGAATACGCTTCCTTAATAATGGAAGAACTAGATCCTGAAAACCTTGGATACATCGAGGTAACAACTTTCCATGCATAGATTCGCTCTCTTAAATCATGATAAACAATAATAACATCAATCTTATAAATTAGTTAAACAAAACATAATTTAACGTAACATCTATAACCCCATGTCGGAATTGTCCTTGATTGATCAGTTATGGCAACTAGAAGAACTGCTCTTACAGAGAGACACTTACATGAACTACAGCAGGCCACTCAGCGTGGCAAGTGTGAGCTGGAACCACCAGAAGAGCTCGTTTCGGCCCCAGAACCTGGTGCGCAGGGTGACCGGTGCACTTCGGTATCTGATACTGGAAAACTGGCAGAGAGGGTGGATTTTGTTGTTGTGGGCCACTGCCACTGTTTGCCTTTTCAGCTGGAAATTCTATCAGTACAGCCACAAGAACGCGTTTGAAGTTATGGGCTATTGCTTGCCAATCGCCAAAGGCGCTGGAGAGACTCTCAAGCTTAACATGGCTCTCGTCCTCTTGCCCGTTTGCCGCAACACTTTGACATGGCTTCGCTCTACTAGAGCTAGGTCCTTTGTCCCCTTTGACGACAACATTAACTTCCACAAGGTAAAACAAAAGAACAATGCTATGTTGTACCTTCCACACCTTAATGGAAGTAGGTCATACATGGGGCCCACGCATGGGACTTATTTAATTATCATGGCGTTTAGCATTACTAGTGTTGTTCATGTGAAGAACAATGCTAGGAGGCACCAATGATGTTCAACACACCACACACTAATAAAAAGTAAGTCTCACAAGATGAGCCTCACAAACAAGGCTCACTCTCTAATATTTATCACCACTTGTGCTCGAAACATTTTTCCTTTGCATATGGTGCTTTTGGTACCATTAGCTCTAAGCATACTAAATTAGTCACTAACCACAGGGCTGTATAGATTACCAATGCTTAAAATATGTTCATTTCATTAGATTGTGGAAGTTAATTCGGATCGAATTTTTAGATCAACATGTTGTTTTTGATACATTTTGTTTTGGAGATGCAAATGACCTTTGCAAAAAATTGTTTGACATCCTTGCTGCAGATGATTGCTTGTGCCATAGCCATAGGAATTGCTCTTCATGCAGGCATCCATCTGTCATGCGACTTTCCAAGACTGGTAAACTCGTCTCCAGAGAAGTTCTCCTTCATTTCCCCTGATTTCGAGGGCAAAAGGCCAAGTTATACAGACCTTTTGAGCGGTCCGGAAGGAGTGACTGGAATTATGATGGTTGTCTTCATAACCATCTCGTTCACACTAGCTGCTCGTCGATTCCGTAGAAATATAATTAGACTGCCTGCTCCTTTCAATAAATTTACCGGTTTCAATGCGTTCTGGTACTCTCATCATTTGCTTGGTCTGGTCTACATTTTGTTATTCATTCATGGAAGTTACTTGTACTTGGCCCACGAGTGGTATCAAAAAACGGTGAGAGATTTTAAACAATTTTTTTTAAAAAAATGAAAATTCTAAACTATCTATATTATGAGGAGGAATGTTCCAAAAGAAGCGCTAGAGTAGATTAATGCCTTGTTAATTTTGCAGACTTGGATGTACATCTCTGTTCCTTTGGTGCTCTATATGGCTGAGCGGAACCTGAGGACATGTAGATCAGAACATTATTCAGTAAAAATATTGAAGGTAAAATTGTACTTGAAACTTTTCTCCACTTTTGTCATTTTGATCACAATGCCCAGAAATTGAAGTGACAAGCTAGATAATGTCACCAGGTCTCAGTGCTACCGGGGAACGTTTTCAACGTAATTATGTCCAAGCCACCTGGGTTTAAATACAAAAGTGGGCAATACATATTTCTACAATGCCCAACAATCTCTCCATTTGAATGGTGTGTCTGTTTAGAAGAGAAATTATTATTATTATTATTATTATTATTATTTTTCAGCGTCACTACGTTCATACAAAGTTCTTTGCTTCGTAAATTGATGGAATCAACCATTACCCCCTTTGGTTTTTTATAGGCACCCTTTTTCAATTACCTCTGCACCCGGAGACGACCATCTGAGTGTTCACATCCGAATAGTTGGGGACTGGACGCAAGAACTACACCGAGTTCTTATTGAAGGGGATGACCCGTCAAATGTAATCGGTAGAGCTCACTTTAGCCAGGTTGAGATTCCATATCGGAGAAGGTATTCTTTGACCCTCAAGTAACCTTACCTTCTAAACTTCAGATTCTGCAAATTTATTAATCTGGAACATTTAATGCAGCCAACCAAGACTCTTCGTTGATGGTCCATATGGTGCACCAGCACAAGACTACAGAAACTATGATGTCTTGCTTCTGGTGGGGCTTGGGATCGGAGCTACACCTTTTATAAGCATCCTAAGAGATCTTCTGAACAACACAAGAACAGAAGAACAACTGGTACGTGCCGTATATATTCACCTTTGTACTGTGTTTCCGTATCTTTTATTGGTGACTGTCTTCTACTAAATGAATGTAATGCTTCTATGGCCTAGGATTCAAACACGGAAACCAGCAGATCGGATGACAGCATGAATAGTTTTACGTCTTCAAATTTAACACCTGGTGGAAAGAAGAAATCACAGAGGCTTACAAATGCCCATTTCTACTGGGTCACCAGAGAACCAGGCTCTTTTGAATGGTTCAAAGGAGTTATGGATGATGTTGCAGAAATGGATCATAAAGTAATTTATTTGTAATTGTTAAGCATCGTGTCACAACTTAAATGTGCTTTTAGACTTGAAGAATAAGGTGGCAAGTCACTAACTTGCTTTACCGTCGACCTTTTTTACACAAACTCAATATCAGGCTCAGATTGAGATGCACAACTACCTCACTAGTGTTTATGAAGAGGGCGATGCGAGGTCGACGCTGATCACCATGGTCCAAGCTCTCAACCACGCAAAGCATGGTTTTGACATCCTCTCTGGCACCCGAGTATGCTTCCTCGTCACGATTGCAGCTCTGAAAATAATTTTTATGTTCATATTGCTTTAGCCCTATAATTAGTCTTTGTTAGTAAGCAATAGTATGAGGGCAAGCGATTCATGCTAATGAAACAATTATGACTTTCAGACACTCGTTTCTTGCAGGTCAGGACACACTTCGCAAGACCAAATTGGAAAGAAGTGTTTACCAAGATAGCGTCTAAGCATCCACGTTCAACAATAGGTAAAGATATTCCATAACACTCTAACTCACGCATGCCTGTTTCAGCCAAAAGTGTGAACTTGAGTTGTGTCATTAGGGCAACTTGGTAGCGCTAGCTGCCATCTGTTTCAACAACCAACCACCTGCCGCTAAAGAAGAGATACAAGTAATACAACTTGACTACACAAAGTGCCACAAAGCTCAACATGTCAACTAACTAGGGTTGGCTTCACGAAATCGGTCCTTTAGAGAACTAGATGTTGACGGTACTTATGTGATGAATTGAAAAGAGAAGAACGAGATCAAAGCAATTTTGATTAAGACTACATGCACAATTTAATACAAAGATCAAGAACGTAACAAAAATCAACGGAACTAGATGATAGCATATTATTAAAAATCCTGTATCTAACTAAACCAGACAAGTAGAAACTGTTCCGAGGAAATTACATAGGAATACCTTTGGGGTTTCACAATTTTGTACAAAGAACTACATTTAAACTCATCAAGGCAAAATAACTCATGTAAACTAAGAGATAGTTTATTAAGAAAGAAAATTTTCCTTATCAAATTGCAGGAGTATTCTACTGTGGAATGCCAGTGTTGGCAAAGGAGCTGAAGAGGCTATCACATGAGATGACTCACAAGACATCCACACGCTTTGAATTCCACAAGGAATATTTCTGAAGTTATAGGACTCCCATCAAAACCAAGCTACTAATTTATTGTAACCATTCAGATTATTCATATAGAAAAAAAAAATCATATTTGTATAATGGTAGTTAAAAAAAATGTAAATCCAAGTTTTGTTACAAGTATACAAATGATGTTGAACTACAATTATTACATGTAATAAACAAGAGTTTAGAAAAAGGGCAAAAAAAAAAAAAAGAAGAAGAAGCAAGTTATAGATTTTCAGTTGTCCTAATCTTAATAAAGATCAGAGTAATGCCTGGCATCTGCAACTTCCATGTGACATGATTGCATAGATTTTGCAAACAATATAAAAAATATATAAGAACGTGTATATATCCTATCAACTTGTCTAACATAATTAAATATGCATCCAACAGAAAATTCATAACAATTAACAGCGTTTGCATTTTGTCCATGTTATTCATGAGGAAGCACGAGAAAATATGGTAGTCTTTTATTCAGATTCACACCCTGCGAGTCGCAATTTCAGGATGCTAAAACAAGTGCACACATGATAAATAGGAAAACCGGGTCAAAATTTACAAAATAAACAAAATATAGGAATTGCACTAATTTATAACAAAAAAAATAAAGGCTAAATGATGACGGAACCAGTCAATTTGGGTTACGATCCAAAGCTCACATCATGAATAAGCAGTCCATCATTTCATCTTATATAAATAGATAGGATTCAAAAGTAACAAACAGCCACTACTACATCTTTCTCATTGAACATATAACATGGAAATGAAAGTAAGAAAAAATCAACAGCTAATGAAATGAGAACAATTGTTTTGAAAATTGCATCCAAATTGCAAAATTCTTCTTTTCCTGAAGTTAAACGTTTACAATCAAAGTACCATATCTGTTTCCTGTCAGCTACAACAACAGGGTCAATCATCTTTCAAGCGCTTGAGGAGTCTGGAAGCCCAATGTCGAACACGTCTCTTCAAAGTGTAACCAACCACCACTCCAACCACAAAACAAATTGCACACAGCTTGGAGCATGTCCACAGTGACAATACCTGCCTGCAATTAGACATTCAATACAAATACGAAGAATTAGTCTCATTTGTGCCCCTCAACTATAGGGCCATTCCCATCTTGGCTCCTAGACTTCAAAAACTCCCACTTTAGCCCTCCACTTAATCCCCGCTGGTAAAATTTCTGTTAAAAACTGACAATTGGTCTTTTTCCGTTTGTTTTTAACATAAATTCTAACAGATTAGGTTAAATAAGACTCATTTCCCTCTTGTTTCCGTCATTTTCAACAGAAATTCTAATAATAGTAGTTAAGGGAACTAATTCAAAATTCAGGTGATAAAGTGAGTGTTTTTAAAGTTTATAGGTAAAGTAGAAACGATCCTTAATAATTTATGGGTCATAGTTGAGATTGGTCCCATCTCAGAGAAAGAAGAACATTTATCAATTCCAGTTCAATTTCACTGGAACAATCAGACTAGTAAATGGGTTTTCAATAATTTGCAGAGTACAGACTAGGAATTTTTTTTTTTTTTGGTCTCTGGCTGAATATAAACTCTGTTTTGTTAAATGGGGTTGTTTTAAATTCCGAATCAAACAACGAAATAACTGCATCTCTAACCAAAAAAAACACTGGAAAGTGGGTTACCTAGGAGGCCTGGAGATCAAAACGCGAGACTGGTCGGAGGAAGATAAAGCAGCAGAGACTCCTTCGTTGAGAGGGGGATTATCAAGGGATGAAGAAGAGGACAATTTTGGATCTTTGGAAACGTTGCGAAACGATCACAGAGCAACAAACATAAATCAGTAAGACAAGTGATTCAGAAAAACTGTTGCGATTTCAACCCCACGTAACTGGCTACGTTAACTAACTTGGTTTGGCCTTAGTTAAGCACACAAGGGTTTTAGAGGTTTTCTACGTCGGTTTGATTAACCCCGGGACCCGGCTCAACGTTGAAAACTGTCCTATCCATCCGTGGCAAATTCTGAAAGTACAATTCAATATATTGAAAATACCATATATGTCCCAGATTTTACATATAGAGTTGAAAAATAAAATAAATCTCTTCGAGGGACCTTGATAATCAACATGTAAGTATTGTTTAAACATTTTCTATTTCAAAAATTGAACCAAAATATTTCAAAACTCAAAAATAAAAAGGTCTCTCTCACATCCTCTCAATTCACTCAACTACAGGTACCCCACCTGTTGAGGGTGAGCTCGGCGCCACTGTTGAGGAGCTAAACTCCCAGTGATCGGCTACCCAACTCGACAAAGATACGTGGAACTCGTAACTGACCCTAATTATGCTTGATACATTGTCCGAGGTGCTTCTCAAAGCTCCCTTGGGCCGCACCTCTAATGTGTTTCCTCGGACTCAATGTCAGCTCAGGTCGGACTATCATCATTCTGAAGTAGGCTGCTACTTGCTATCAGTGGCCAACAAATGGCAAATTACTCACCGTCGGATACGAGCTCATCCCCCGGCGGAGGGACACGACATTTGTCCTTTGTCATCTGACAGGCCATGATGTGACACTCGGGTTATAGGCAAAACCAACCTAACACCCAGTCCAAGTAGTAACCTATAAATAGGATGCATTTATTGCATTCTTGAAGCAAGCAAGCTCCTTCCCAACTGACTTGTTTTCGACCTCTGCCGAGCACCCCCTGTCTTGAGCATCGGAGAGCTCTTACCTTGTTTACTAACCAACTCGCCTCCGAGGCGTCCCTCTTGTTACAGGTCAACCAGTCCAGGCAGAGGCGAATAGGGAAGAGCTGAGCACCATACACCACCGCACGTGCTGTTGGTACGAAGCCGGAACACAGTAAGTATCAACACCACCCATAATCGATATGCTCCGACGTCCAATTTTGTTTCATACTTTATAGATTTCTTTTTTAGTTTTAGACTTAATTTATTTAATTTTTTAAATAATTTCATAAAATTTTTGTTTTGAATCTATTTTTAATTTGTTTTTAAATAGTATAAAAATTCTTTTAAAAATACTTATATGGTTATTAGCAAATATATAGTTCACATTTTTAACAATTTGGCTAGTGAAATGCATATTTTTAAGTTTCTTTTAAAAAATTGAGGGATATTTATTTACTAGTTAAAACATGTGGTGTATTTGTGATGTTTTGAATAAATTTATAAGATATTTTTTAAAAAAATTCTATATTTTTTTATATTATTCTATCAAAAGTTTTTTTTTTAATTTAAAGGATATCTTTGTATTTTTAAGTTTTTGCATTCCCTTCCCAAACTCGTAGACTTTGTGGATAAAACAAGGGAAAAAGATAAAATATACCCCTTAATTAGATCAAAATTATTTATGATAGATATTTTTCTTGGAAAAAAATTTCAAAAAGTATTTTAACATTTTAAAAATATAAAAATCATGATCTCATAATTGACATTTTGTCTTGGGATTTTTTTTTTTTGTGTTTTTTAAATTTAAAAAATATTCTCCATAAAATGATTAAGAGTATATACGTCATTGCACTCAATTTTTTTTAACTCATAGGGCCGCCCGTTTGATACATTGCATAGAATAGTCTTAGAGCATTAGATTGGATTGTATTGAAAAAAATATGATAAAATTTTAGTTAATCTAGTCTTATGTTTAGTGTTGTGTTATTAGGATAAAAGCCTTTTTGAAATTTTTTTTCAAAAATTTAGGTCAAATTGTAATTTTTTAAAAAATTAGAAAGGCAAAAATATAATTATTAAAAATTATTTTGTCATATTGACATTACATTTTGACCCCTAATTTTTTGGAAAATTATTATTTGCCTAAATTTTTTAAAATTTTACAAATAGGTCCTTGAAGATTTTTATAATGTAAAAAAGTTATGTTTAATCTCATACTTTAGCAAGGAATTGCATAGTCTCCTTTCTTGGGGATTCAAACATGGATGAGATAACCTTTTATCCAATCTAATTCTTTAAAGTTTTTCACCAAACAAAATATTAAGATTTAATCTAATCCAATCCTCCATAATCTTGTACACCAAACAAACTCATATAGCATATAGGAGATAAAATTAAAATAAGTATTTTTTAAAAAAAGAGAAAAAGTTAGTAACTAAAATGTATGATAAAGGGAGATTTAAGTAAATGGTATTTTTATGCTAAATAGCTGGCGTAAATATAAGTTTTTAAAATTATTTGTGGTAAATAACAGTAAAAAATTTCTCGGTAAATTATTTTTTACTTGCAGCAAATAGGTATTTTTGGTTAATTAGTACAAATATTTTTAAAACTTATTATTTATTTACAATTAGTTTTACTATAAACAATAATTTCCTATGCAACAATTGTATAATTAACCCAACAAGAATAATCCTTCCAACCATTTTTTTTTCCCCCTCTGTCCGATAAGTTACGGTCATTTCTTAAAACCATGCAATGGGAGCTTGAGGTCAGCAATTGTCCACGCCAAAAAGGCAATCTATCCCCATCTTCTTGGGTTCTTCCCAACACCCAATACACTCTTTCTCCTTATCTTCCTCCAACATTACGTAAATTACAAATGAGAAAGAAAGTACCATTAAACAAGAGGCTTCAAATCAAAACTACTGAGGATATTTGTGTTTCCACTCCTTCACCAAGCCAATTATCTTTTTTTCTTTCCTTCTGATTTCTGTCACAATCAATCATGGCTTCTCTTTCTCTCCCTAAGCACTATTCCCTCCCTTCTGTACTCCCTTCCCAAACTCTCAAAGACCCATTTCCTCAAAACCTCAAAATCTTCTCCAAATCCTCTCGACACTCTCAGTTTCATGGTTCTAGACTCGCATACTCTTCTTCTTCGTCAACCCCATGTTCTTCTTCCACAAAAAATGTCATTTTGGCTAAGGTACATTGCCTTTTTAACATGTAATAAGATTCTATACTAGTGTTTCTTTTATGAATTTCTTATTTTCTTGTTGACATTTTGAAAATTTGATTGATGGGTTTCTGGTTTTGTATTTGTTTTTGTGTATGTATAGGTGAAGAAGGGTACGGTACCTCCGCCATTTACATTGAAAGATCAGGATGGGAGGAATGTGAGTCTCTCCAAATTCAAAGGCAAGCCTGTGGTTGTCTATTTCTACCCTGCTGATGAGACTCCGGGGTGTACTAAACAGGTGCTTTTCTTTCTTCACTCAAGTGCTTAATTTTCTTTAGATCAATGTCTCATTTATGATATGATGAGAATTTTCAATTTTGTTTATACGTTAACTCAACGAGCCATTGCAACTAATTGCATAAAAAAAGTGGATATTATGGCTATCAATTGTAACATGAAATATTTATACTAATACTGTGGTGATGTAGCGGTTAATGCATTTCTAAGACAAATTCAAGATTCGATATTTTAAAGTCTCACTTCAAGATCGTTGCTTGGTCAATGTACTATGTGGCATTAAAATGGTTATGGTGAGAGCAAAACTGAGCCTGTGGAGTGGAACTGGGAGGGACAGAAGGACACCAATAATCTCTTTCTATTATTAGAAGGAAATAAAAGTTGTACATGTGTAAGAAAGTGTTACAATAGATATAGGTGTTAGTGCATATGGAGGGCAGGAATATGCATTCTCTTGTCTTGAAATTTGATTAATTGTGTCTGTAAGTCACTCTAAAATTCCTTACTATAAATAGTGTCTTTTTTAAGTAAAGCAGATTCTAACCAATATTGATGTTTCCTTAGGCTTGTGCTTTTAGGGATTCTTATGAGAAGTTTAAGAAAGCTGGAGCAGAGGTCATTGGCATTAGTGGCGACGATGTATCCTCACACAAGGTAACCCAAAATATGACCATATGTAAACAAGTTGATTTCCTTCATGCATATGTTTCTGAATTATATGCAAGATTACTATTATAGGATTACAATTATGAATGTTCCAACTCTAGGAATTACTATTCCTACATTTGAAGTTTCAAACAATAAGTTTAACTCTGTGGCTAGCTATCGTTACTGCAACGGACAACCAGGAATTTCAAGATTTTTGGCATGCAACTGGTACGAATAGAACTTCAGTACAGACTTTAAGTTGCTAGAAGATTTTATTAGCTATATTTTAAGCTTAAAACTAAAATATGATTGAAAAAGTATAGGAGTTTTTGTTAGCCAAACCTGTCACAAATAGGCTGAAACTGCTTGACTTCTGATGACAAGGTTACATGTCATGTATGAAGGCGTTTGCGACGAAATATCGACTTCCATTCACGTTGCTCGCCGACGAAGGCAACAAGGTGAGGAAAGAGTGGGGTGTGCCGGGGGATCTGTTCGGAGCGTTGCCCGGGAGAGAGACGTATGTTCTTGACAAGAATGGAGTTGTCCAACTCATCTACAACAACCAGTTCCAACCTGAAAAGCACATTGATGAGACCGTCAAAGTACTTAAAGGCATTTGAGTTTTGAAACCTCCTCTTGTATCTTCCAGTTGTACTTGTACATTAATTGTTTTTCCGCCTTTGATTTGACAAGAACTCTTAGCTCTCTGTGTATGATTGAGGAATCCACTGAAATTCTAAAGCTAAAGCTGTTAATGTTGACAATAAACATGTCGTTTTCTTTCTAGTTTCTACAGATCTAGACGTCATTTTATAACATGATTGCTCTTTTAGTCTGTTTAGGTGGTCCATTATGTCCATTTTAACTGATATTGCCGACCATGAGGTCATGTTGAATTTCATGCAGCAGAATTCTGTGAATTTCCCCAAAATTTTCAGCTCTCAGGTCAACCAGAAGAATCAATATTATTTAAGAATATCAATAAGTTACATATACGGATAATGCTACATGTTGGATACACTATGTGCATTGAACTTTTCCCTATAATTTATTTGCTTTTTTTCTTTTATTTTTCTCTCACTCAATAGTACATATATATGTAGAAATGATTAGAGGACACATATATATGTGATCAAGAACTTCAATCTTTTGTACTATTTGTTGAGATAGTCTTGACTGCCATAGGGGCTAAATGCCTCTGATAGCCAGCTCTTCTTCCTCCAAGATGTCCACCCCATTTCCTCGCATATTTCATCACTGTGGTTGATACTATAAGTGGAAATGCAGTGCCTCTTGTAAAACCTGGTTGTTCTCTTCATAACTTCCATCTCTTTTCGTGCTCTCTCGAGCATTTCCGTCACACCAGGAAGCTTGAATTTTTCGTCCACTAATCGTGCCAGCCATATCGAACGCAGTTCAGACGAATGCAGGTTCGCAACGCTCTCAACATAGCCCACAAATCCCATGTTTGGGATCAAAGGATGGATCGTACTCCTGATCACCAAGAAAAAGAGATTCCAACATAAACACACAATATTTGAGATTAATAAGGTATTTAGTAGGGTGGTTAAAACTATTTTTACTGTAGCATGTGAGAGTTTTATGCTGTAGCAATTTTTTTTATTGGTACTGTAAAATGTGAGAGCTTTACACTGTTTATAATAGAGAAATAATCCAGATCGACTTGCCAAACAGACTATAATATTTGAATGTCCTTTTTTTTAATGTTATTTGAATGTCCTTTTTTTTTTCTTTTTTACCTGTATAGTGGCATGAGTCCATAAGGATATTCCAACAAGCTGCTGAAGGGCTCTGGCATGATGGCTTTAAGCTTTTTCTTACCATCATAACCGGTTGCGAGGACTACAACATCTGCTTCGATCTTGGTTTTGTCGTCGAACTCAATCCCTTTCTCCCAGAACCACCATTTTGATGATCTCTTGAACACTATCTTTCCCTTGTCAGCCTCAGAGAAGAAGTTCTCTGGCATGATAGCCATTTGGCAAGACGCGTAGTCTTCGACAAAAGGGTGGTCCGGTTTTAGTCCATACTTCTCCAAAGGAAGCTTGTGCAACAGATAGGATTCTATAAACTTTGAAACTACTAGCCTCTGTGATTAAAACAAAGAACAAAAAAAAAAAAAATCCTCGTATTATTATCATGTAATTTATTTATAATCCGTTTAGTTCATGGCTTTAAACATTCAAATTTTTTTTGCCGAACTTATAGAAAAAGGTTTAAACTGTGATTCACACCTACTAGACAAACAGATACTTAATACATTGGCAAAATAAGGAGTTGATTGGAAAAATGTTGTTGTTAGTTTACTTACCATCGGAGAGAAAAGGAAGCAAAGAAGGGCTCTGAGGAGGCTTTGGTTTGGTCTTTCATGGAGGAACTGCGAAGACCTTGTGGAGTAGAAGAGGAAAAATGGCAAACCCCAAACCCAATAATGCGGAACTGTCCAGTGCAGAGTCCTTACTACCATGGTACATGGTTTCCCTTCTGGTCCTTTTGAGTACAAAATCCACACAAGACCCCAAAAAAAAGGTCAAAACCCATAAACTATTATGCCGTTTAAAACATTCAGTTTAAACAAAAAAAAAAAAAAAATGAGTTTGTAATATAGTAATTGAAATCTTATAAAAGAAAACATGGTATTGAAATGAGTGTGAAAGGATACAAATTGTACATCCATTTATTATTGTTCATCACGGCCAACTTGAAGGAAAAAACGAAAAAAAACAAAAAACACATGCCAATGTTAGTTAGGGCTTACATCCTATTTTAGTACTAGATAAGAATTTAATTTCCATCCACACACCAAATAATACGGAAAAGGACAAAAAAGGAAGAAAGTATAAGTATTCTCTTTAGTAGTCTTGCGCGTGTCAAATTTTTCTATCTAATTACGTCACATTAATTGACCCTTGACTCCAAAAATTAGATATAAATATAGAAAAAGAGAATTTTAAGAGTTTTCCAAAACTCTCCAACTGCATGTCACATAAAGGAGTCATTTTCTGACACTCAATTGCAAATCAAGAATTATTATCCTATAATTATCAATTTTTCTTTAATTTCCTCATTATTTTGAGCTATGTGGCAAAATTAGAACTTGTATTTGCCTTGTGAAGTCAAATACGTTGCATGCATGGTGTGGAATTCTTTGTTTCAATGTTTTGAAAACGTGTGCAGTCACGATGTTAGTCAAAATCCCACCTTAATTATATATATATATATATATATATATATGTATGTATGTATGTGTGTGTGTATGCGCATATAATTCTGTGTGTGAACAGAGACACAAATGCCCGTGCTAGTGGAAAATTTTCATTGAATTCATAGAGACGTAGCAAGCACTAGATTTTTCCCTGATTGCCACGTGAGGCTTTTTTTTTTTTTTTTTTGGCTATACGGGATGAGTTTGTGATGAACAGACATGCACATGACTGCGTTGATGACGTTTGAGACCAAACAAACCATGCACATATATAATTCCAACCTAATATATATATATATATATATATATACATATATATATATATATATAACGTGGAAAAGATATAAGCTCTACCCAGCTGAACTGTATTTGACTTTCATGATTTTTACTTTTTTTTCTGTTTTATTTTTTCAGAAAAATCTGAAGGAAACTCAAAACTCATGTATATCCAGACCACTTTTAGCGAAAGAAAATAGTACACAAAGTTTTTAATAATATTGTCATCTTTTTTAATAAGCAGAAACTTTATTAAAAGTAAAAGAAAAAAGTTCTCACAAACTAAATTAAAAAGCAAAATAAAGAAAATCCAAATAAAAAGGAGAAAACAACATTAAGCAACTAAAAAAATAAGATGACATTTTAAGAATGAGAAACCCTAGCCCAATAAAAAAATCCAAAACAACTATACATAATACAGTTAAAAGGAAAAAAAAAAACTTACAAAATTTCCAAGAATATTAAGCTAGAGAACAATATATGTGTATGTGTGTCTTTGTTTTGTGAACAACATATATCTTCCTATTTGGCCGAGTCAAGTGATATAATTATAAGCAATATGTAAAAAATATTAACTATGTCTCAGATTAAAATGTCTCAATTAATACTTAACATCCATTAAAACATGTATAAATATATATATATATATGCATATATATGCATGACGCAGAGGTTAATTATTAATAGCTAATAGACATTAAATTAATTCCTGCTCATCAAAAATAGTTTTACAATCAAATGTCCATTTCTTTTCTTTTTCCTTTTATAAACGATGTGAAGCCTATGACTCCTACTTTATAATTAAAAAAAGGGGAAGGATTCGAATCTAAATAGATATACACACACCCAATCACTTGAGCTAGCCTTAACTAGCATGTAAATTATGTCCAAATGAGTAAAACTCGAGTTCTGTAATTAAAAATTTTAGTGAAACTGCATATATACATGTATATATACGTGTGTTTTATATATACGTACCTTGGTTTGCCTCAGCACACTCCAAAGCTAAATCGATAGCAGATTTCTTGTAGCCAATGACGGCGACCTTCTGATCCTTGAGCAGATTAGTAGAAGCATCCTTGTCAAGTTTGCAGTAATCAAGAGCGTGCAAAACCTTTCCTTCAAATATTTCTGGGCCCTTGTTGTGAGGAAACACTGGAATTATTGGTATGTCTCCGTATTTTCCAATGCACACCACAACAAACTCGAAGGCATATAACTGTTCATAAAAATATACATTAATCAAGTAAAATATTACACAATTAGATCATCACGACATGCTTAGTAATTGAGTCCTTGCCAAAATAACACAAATCTTCACGAATTGGAATTTGGAATATTAGGACATGTACATATAAATTTAATTTTTAAACGTGTGAAGAATATATGTAATAACATGCATATGCATTCTCACACAGCTTTATGTAAGTGCTTCATATATCATTTTAGTCTTTGCACATAAAACTAAATCATATATCTAAACAAATATTGATGGACAAATAAACTAATATATGTCAAGTGTATATATCAATTCTTCAATCTTAAAGCTGGAAAAAGTACTAAAAGATTACTAGCCCGTTTATTAGTGTTTCAAAATAGGTGAAAATAGTTTTGTTTTGAAAAATAAGAATTTTTAAGGAATTGTACTCAGAGTGTTTTTTTAATTTTTGCCTCAAAAGCATGTAAAAACATTTTTAAAAATTTTTAAAACAATACCAATCGGGCTGAAATTGAGACATGTTAATAAAATGGACTTGGTGCAATATCATTACTTTGTATTTGATAATAAGAAATCATACCATGATGATCTTGATCCTTGGCTAGATTATTATTATTATGTGTGTGTACACGTGTATGTATGTCCGTCTGTATGTACGTGTATGAATATGAACTGTAATTCATGATAATGCATATGCAAATTATAATAGTTCATAACAATATGGCTAGCAAAGTTTTTAGATCATTAAAGCTTCCTTTTTCAATTCTTTGTTTTAGGTTTTTGAAACCCTAATCTGTATATATACAAGCTCATGTTACATAGTTGATATGTGAAAAGATAACGACCTGAATGTTCTCGGAACCGTTTGTCTGGACAGCAACTTCCCAAACGGGCTGACCCGACAAGAGTTTGCCGTATTCACCGGGCGATCTTCCGTCGGCCAACCCGTCACCGAGGAAGCGGAGAGCCACCGCCTTCGAATTGAACCGCACGCACTTGAGCACGTCAAAGTGCTGGGCGTAAGACCGGAGATAATCCAATATCTCAAGGTGTGAAGGGAAGCTGGCGTTGTTCCTGTCGGGCCAAGGGAAATCGGAGAACTCGTAATCGCAGCGAGGTGATTGGAGCTTGGTGGAGCGGTAGGAGCAATGGCTCCAAACCCCTCCAATGGTGTCACTGGCCTCAAAAACTACAGGGTTGTGGTGGGCGAGCTGTTTGGCTGCGGCGATACCGCTAACTCCAGCTCCGAGTATGGCGATTTTTGAGATAACTGGAGCCATATCGGAGTTGATCATGATGATGTTGATGAGGAGGAGGAGGATTTTTGGTTTTGGAATTAGGAAGATATGATATGAAATTTCTAAGGTATGTTGTGCTTGTGGGTTTGCTAAAGCATGGTACTTTTAGACTCATGCACGAGTTTTGGTCAAGAGGGAGCCACGTGAAATAGACTTTGATGAAGAGAACATGAGAATTTGGAATTTTTTTTTTGAAGAAAGGCTCAAGTGTTGACCATTTCTTGATCTATTTTATATGATGAACAATGTTTATCAACAGCTATATATATATATATATATATATATATAATACGTATATGTATATATATATATATAGATAATGTGAAATTGGATAGCTATGGAGAATTTCCCTCCACTGAGGGGGATTTTCTTTCTGTTATGGCCAGTACTGGCATAGCTGAAATTTCTTTGTGCCTTCAAACCTTGATTAATTAATTGCAAAGCTGTGGTTTTATTGACAATTAAGGCAACTTCATTCAATGGATTATTGTTTTTTTTTTTTTGGGGGTACGGAGCGAGAATAAGAATATAGTAATGCTATTTAATTCGGGAAATTAATGGGAAGTTACCAAGAAAAAAGAGAGAAAAAATCATTTCTAATTCTTCCCTGAATTTCACAAACACATGCATGCATCATATATGTGAACACACACACATAATGTTGTTTTAGTTTATCCGAGCATGGTTGCGTAAGTACTATAAAAACAGACAGAGTTAAGAAGATTTACTGGGAGAATTGAGTTAAATCAAAATTCTGAATTAAACTGTGCATTAAATATTGAAAATATATATAATTTTTTTTTCTTTCATTGTATATTGCCTCCTTTTTTGCTTTTCTTTTAATCTACAAATATATTGTTTATTTCTTTCTCAAAAAATACAAACTTAATTAAGTTTTTTTTTTCTTTGGGTTTTTTAGAATTAAAATAATGGATACAAGTAAAATGAGCTAAAATGAAAAGGTATAATTAAAGGTAAAAAATAAGGGTGCAAAATATTTTAGGGCCAAACTAAATTTATAATTTTTAGAAAATATAATGGAGTCACTTAAACCGAGGCTAGAGTCTTTTTTTTTTTTTTTTTTTTTTTTTTTTGCATCGTTATTAGATAAGCAATGAAACCGCCCATAAAATGTTGAAATATAAACACTGTAAACAGAAAAGAAAAACAATTTGAACATAAAAAGAATGAGAAGTGAGGGATTGCTTTCTTTTTAAATTGTGTATTCACAGTAAATCAGCTTTGTTTCAAAGACTAGCAAGTCTTCAGCACATAAGTAAATAATCATACCATAAATAATCATATCACAATCATCTATAAATTTGGAATAATGCACTTGTAGATGTTATCATGCCTAAAGTCATTTGACAAAATTACATAATTAAATTTCTGAAGATGCCATTATTTTGGTGCTTATTTCAAACCATAAAGTGACTTCATTAAGTTGCAAATTTTATTTTCATTTCCAAGTAACACAACACCATATATTATTTCATGTCTACTTTTTTGTCAAGATCGCCATTAACAAATACAATTTTATTAACATTATCTGATGCACATATAAATAGTTAGTAAGTCATTAATCATACTGTAATCATTTGTAAATTTTGAATAGATGAACTTATCAACATTATAATTTTGCCCAAAGCCACTTGACAAAATTTCATAATCAAATTCATTGTTCTTTTTGCTATAGAATGACTTAACTAACTTACAACTTTCATTTTTTTTCAAGGCAAAACAAAGCCTTATGATTTTTCTACGTATGCTTCTCCGTCAAGGTCACCATCAATTAGGAAATCTCTCGAATCTCGTTAGAGTAATCTGCACCTTTTTCTGTCTAAAACCTATGGCCACTAATCTAACACCCAATGATAATCATCGCACATATATGCACAGGCGGTTTAATAGTGTACACTAGGAGTATACATTTGTTGCACACAATTAGTCTCGTTTGGTATTGTTTCCAGAGTTTTTGAAAATGTTTTTATAAGTCTTTTGAGATAAAATTTACAAACACTCTCCACATAATTCTTAAAAAATTCTAATTTTTTAAAACAAAATCATTTTCATTTATCTTGAAGATACTACTAAACAGACCATAGATTTCTTTATTGTAAATATTTCCTCGTAAAGCATTTATATCTTCTTTTTAAAATTTTAAATCTAGGACTTTTGGCTTTTCAATTTCTTATAGATATTACAATGTCTCAACATAAAACACCATATGCATCTCCCTCTTTGTGACCTGTTTTGATATCGTAATTGTTGTCATGTTTATTACTCATAAAATCTTCTTGTAATCGACAAGTTGATATTGAGGATGATAACAAGGAACCGAGTAATCCCAATAACTTTCTTTGTTGTGGTGCACATTAACTGGCTTGATTTTGTATATTTACCGTACTAGGATAAGGAGTCATTGGATTAAAAATTAGAGTTGTTTACCATTTTATACCTTATATTTTAGGTCTATTAAATATTATATACTTTTGATTTTTAATCTCATCAAATTATGTCGTCAAATTAAATTTAATACATAAATTATACCTTTTTTAGATCAATCTTTAATTTTGATCTAAAATTGTTCAAAATATCCTCAAATTTAAAAATTGGAGAACTTTAAAAACTTAAAAAAATTTATATAAGATTTTTGACTTCAAACCTGTATAGAATACCCTAAAAATGAATGTTTCGTGTGTTTTTTTTTTTCTTATTTTTTGAAGGTGCTACTTTTTTGCTCTTTTACTTAAAGATAATTTGGTCATTTTAGATATCAAAATTAACCATTAATTGAGGTAAGGTATAAATTTGAGCATTAAATCAAATTTAAAGATGTAGATTTAATGAGATAAAAACAGAAGGTATAGTTATAAAGTTAAAAGGTATAAAAAGATAAATATCCCTAAAAATAATATGGAATAAGAAAAAAAAAACATTTCATTTAGGTAATTCTTAGTGTTTACTGACATCTTGATTTATTTTATTTAAGCTTTGTTAATGGTACTCTAAAAACACATAGAGAAAAATTTGGCTACAGTTTTAGGAGAGGGAATCATAAACCTCCTTTACGGTAATCTTTTCACTTATATATATTTAACAATTATATTTTAATGTATTTATTCCCATCTCTCCTTACATGCACTTTATTCTTGAATTATCTGCTCAGCAACACTTGATCCTGAAACTATATTTAGTAATGACACTTTGTTTTCTACATTTTTTAATTAATTTTGATATATTATGAGCTTATTTTCGTCGACAATTTTGGTCAACGTTCATAAAATTGATGATAAATTTCTATACTGTAATGAGGTAATCAGATTTTCTTCGTGTAGTAACAAATTTATAAAAATAGTTATATTTATATATATGCGAAACATTCTTTTCACTATACTATCAAGACCTTTAAAACCAATATTCTGCAACTACTATAACTATTTATATAAAATTTCCAGGTAGAGATAATTAGGGTGTGATTATAATTTATGTTAAATTTCAAAACTCGTTCTTCACTATTTTAATGTTGGCAAACTGCCAAAAATTCAAAAAAAAATCAAAAAGTAAAATATGTCAAAATTAATTGTGCAAGTACTAAATCGCCACAGTTTATAATGCTCACTGTACATGAATTAATAGTGCTAATGATTCAGTTATGTTATCGTGTGGAGCATTTTGCAAGTAAAAACTACCATCATATTAGCGGTTACAAATTTAACCTAATTGCAATTCTCTATTGGCAAAGTCTTAAATCTAAATTGCAGGACCTCACGGATAAATAAATATATAAAATTATTCTACTCGTTAATTAATAAAGTTGGTACGACGAACTCGATCGTGAGTCGAGACTTTAAAGAGACTGCATTAATTGGGGAAATGATTCATGTCCACCTTAAACAGATGATCATGTCTCACTTTTTCATCAATTAATGTCTATAAAATCACTAGCCTATCACTGCCACCGGTATAAGTCTCACTTCAATGCATATATAATCCGACAAAATATTTCTCTTTTTCTCCTATTAATAAAGTGTTAATAAAGTGTTTAGAGTTGTTGAAAATGTTAGTTTAAAAACTATAACATGTAAAGCTTTATATTATAGTTAATTTTTTGCTTTTAATTGTAGATGTTAAGAGCTTTATATTATTTGTTAATTAAAACTAATGATTTCAACCGAGATGTCAAACAACCTATAATTGTTAAAATAATCAGTGTTGCTTCACCAAACTAATTTAATTTGTAAAAAAAAAGAAAGAAAGAAAAGAAAACATTAATTGGAAGCTAAAGTACTATATGTTTTCAAACTTCAAAGTAGCACTAAGCGGTAGTCTTCATGGCTGCATAAGAAAGCAAAATTTGTAGGAGATGGACCGTGGTTTTTCTAGAGTTTGAACAAACAACTTGATATGATTAGTTGATTTTAGTCAGATTTACTGTTATTATGCATCTGTGTAGCCAGCAGACATTAGGCACAAACTTCTATTTATTTTGTTAAAAATATACATGCTGTTCAAGATTTTTTTTTTGGCACTATAGAGGCACCATTTAGATAACATTGCCTTGAGAAGATATTAGCTTCTTTTTCATCATTTTTATTTTTATTTATTTTTGCATTTTCGCTCCCTAAAAATGACAATGCAATTTCAAAAATTAACAGAGATAATTACGTACTCATGAGTACAACATGAAAACAATTAATATTCTAATTTTCAAGGGTGTCAAGAACATTAATGAAAAAAAATTATAAATATTCTCTAAAATTTTAAGTATATAGGCACAATTAAAAGGGTGTTTGAGAGTTACAATTTAGACCGTAATTTATAGTTAATTAAAACCAATATTATTAGTGTTTTTTCTCATAAAGAATTGCTATAAATTTTCAATTTAAACTGAGATCCCAAATACCCCATAAGAGTTACACCACCGATGCAGTAGGTGACAAAAAAAAAAAGAAGAAGTGATATATTACTAATCAATAGTACTATTTATAAGATGTTATCAGCTCAATCTAAGACTCTGTTTGGTTTGCATGAAGAAATTTAGGAGATTTAACTTTATGGGCTAAACTCAGTTTTAGTCCCCAAGTTGTAAGCAAATCTCATTTTGACTCAGCTTATTTAAAAGAAAAATTACATGTGACGTTACACTTTTAAAAAATGTATTTATTCATTGAAAAAGTTATGTTACATTACCACTCGCAGTACATGCATGTTTAAATTATCGCACACTTAAAAAACGTATAACATTTGTAAAAAGTAAGTTTTAAAGATATATTTATGAAAACTCTCTTATATAAAATGTCACAGTATGAGCCCTTGATCTATCGAATTGCTCCAAATTAGTCCTTTTGCCTATCCGCTTATGAAAATCTCCATGGAAAAGGCACAGCAACCTTCTTTATAGTTGTGCTCTAACATATACGGTACAATTATAAAATTAACTCCTATACACGGCCTTCACGCATTTTATTTTTGTCGAGATTTTAATTGATGCCACGTGGACAGAAAGATTACTTTGGGAAAACTTGATAAATATAGATTTATTATAATCACAAATGAAAAGTCATTGACCAAAATATAATTTGACCTACAGTTCGAGACTAAAAATGAGATTACTAACCTCAAATTTATAATACACAAAAGTGGGAAGTATAGTCCTAGACACATGCATAATGGAACAAAACTTTCAAATGGATAGAAATTAAGGAAACATCCAATAAGAAAAGAAGAAGTTTCAAAGAAATTAAGGACGCACTAGTTTATTTTATATTATGTAATTGTAATTATTATTTAATGCTAGTCATGAAACGAGCCACTTGGTGTGACTATCTTTCAAGCATTTGGAACATAGAATCTTGAAATTAAAGAGTACACGTCTCTTGAAAATCAAAGTCTTTTTTACCAAAACTAAGTGCTAGGCTTTAAATTCAAGGGTTTCATGCAGTTTCCGGTATTGAGTCGAAATAAGTCATGTATTTAAATTAAGTTAATTAGGTTACCATGCACTCCTGCTCTTTTAATTATTTTTTATGGCATATTTAGAACTGAAACTTTTGAACTGAATACTAGAACATGTAAGAATTTTACATTATAGCTTATTTTTTTAATCACTATAGCATATAAGAACTTTATGATATATTAATTAAAAGTTTTAGTTAATACTAATTTTGCAACACACCATTTTCAAATATATATGTACTTTTCCTGTGACGGCTTATGCATTTATAATACATTGACAATCTCTGTTCAGAAGATGAGTAGTGATCTTCCCCTCTTTACCGCGGCAAACTTCTTGAAAATATCAAATTAATTCAAAGTTTAATTCAAAGAGACTGCAAATATCAAATTAATTTAGCGACTGAACAAGTCAGTGTTGCATACCAGTTGTTGGTGGTTTCAAGATTCAAACCCAATAATTGAATATTAATTGCTAATCCAATTTTTAATTGATCTTACTAACTACCTAAGCCTATAGCCCTTACAATATTAATTATAATAGCAACAGAAGCTTAGGTGCTAATATGTGGAAGATTCCAAGAGTTTTACTTCACACACACTCACACACACATTTACATACATATACATATATATGCACATATTATAACAGCAATTATCAAAACACGATCTCTTCTGTCACGCCCCAAAATACGTATAGTGACGTGGTGGATTAATTTAATTAATTAAACTAAAATTTTTGATGAAAATTACCAATTAAATGTTTTAGGTTATTTTGAAAAAAAAAAACATAATAGTTTAAAAACTCTTTAAAGCAATTATCATTATTTTAAAACAGTTAATTATGAAATAAAATAATAAAGTCAAATAAACATGAGCCTGCCCCACCAGACCCCCTTTAATGTGCACACAAGATATCGATAATAAAATATTACAATCACAGTCCAATGTGAAAGATAAAAATTTAAATAATATTACATGCCTTGATTTAAGTAGGGAAATAACCTAAACAGAATTCTTACGGCTCACTAGTTCGCCCTGTGTTTTCCCCAATTGATCCTAAGCTGCAATCTACCTATGGGAAAAGGTTTTGAAAACAAATAAAGAAAAAGTAAGCGGAAGGTTCAGCAGGACTAAGCTTTTGAAAACATTTAATTTTAAACATATAATTCAATTTTTAATCAAAAGCTATAAAACAAAATAAATAAATAAACAACCAGCTAACTAAAGCTCATTAAATTTATAATTCATACCATTTAATCAATTATTCATCCATAGACGGCCTCATTATCATGTTTTTGACAAAGCCATAAGAATCACCACCGAAGTGGCCCAGCTAGATTTTGGAACCTGTCTTTAAGGTCACGCTCCCCACGACCCGATCTCTGTATATAGCATCATGCTCAATTTTATCATTCTGAGTGGTACTAACCAAAACGTCTGGTGTCTTATCATTATTATGTTCCATTTTATCGGATATTCTCATTACGCTTATTATTTGATTCATTATAATCCTTTATTCTTCAGCAAGAAATGAAAAATACTAAGAATTTTATTCTAATCATTCCTTTAAAATCAATTTGAAAGAAATCATTGGCAATCCGTCTTTTGAGGCCAAGGCCCTCTTTTGAAAATATTTAGAACTATTTGTCATTTGCTGAAAACATTTTGAAAGAATTCTTTAAGGCCAAAACCACTTAAAAACCCAACTACCTAAGAAGAGGTAGAAGTCTTATCTTGATACTCTACATTACGACTCAGCACCACGATTCTGACTGCTATACATTAGCTCTATAGAACCACGACTGACCATAAATGTAAACTAAGCTTTATCAATATCTAACTCAAAATATTCTATGCTACTATGCTATTTCATGGTATCCTAGTGTGCCATTTATATCCGTAAAATCATACTATAAGGGTTTAAATTCTCAATATGAGTTTAAAGTAGTGAAAACAGGTGAAAAATAACCATTTTTCTTATGGCCGGTTAACCTGCTAAACTCTTTTGTCCAGCCTACCGAACTATACAGTTAGGCCTACCGGCCTATCTAAATTTTTCAGGCTCAGCTTGCCGATGATATGAATCCGGCATGCCAAACTCATGAGCTGTCAAATTGAAAAAATTTGGGGGACCCGAGACTTCGAGTCTCGACCTCCCCAAGATCAAAATCCTAACCTAGACCTGTTTTCTCAATTCCCAAGCATGTATAATGATTATAAATGATAGAAAATCATACTAAAACACTTTTAAACACATTTAAACAAGATTTTTATTGAAAATTTCAAAGAATTCTAAAAATGGGAAAAATAGAGAAAAAGGAGAAAAGCTTGATTCGATCCAGTTTTCCTCAAATCAAACCTAGATTCTAGATAATTTGAGTTCCACTAACTTAGATTCAAGGCTTCCTAAGCTAAATCAAACTCAAATTTCCACATTCAAAGAAAATCAAACTTTAAGACAAAATTTTGAAATTTTTTTGAAAAATTTAAACTAACCTTGAATCCAAGATTGAAATCGAATTTGTGGAAGCCCAATCAAGTTCCTAGGCCTCCAATCCAACTGAGAATCGAAGCTTGAATTTTCAAAATTTTGAATCAAACAGAGAGGGGAGAGAGATGGCGAAAGGAAGAGGGAAAGAGAGAAAGAGAGAGTGGTTGAGAGTGAGAGAGAGAAAAAGAGAGAGCGAGGGTAATAAATAGAGAGGCAGAGTGGGTGGTTTCTAAAGTAAAACCACGCGCTGCCCACAGTTTTACAAAAAAGGGCATAGTTAACATTTGACAAATTATTTTGTTTTCAAAATTCAAAATAACACACACACACACACATATATATATAAATAATTAAAAGTGACTTTAAAAAATATTTGTAAGTAAAATTAATTTGAAAATATCACAAAATAGTTAAGTTAAGTTCAAATTACATTATGGTATGCTAATTCATCATTAATACACTAATTATATTTAATTAATTTCGTGGTTTTATATCTTCATGAAGCAATTACTAAGAAGCTTAACTTAACTGGTTTATAGGGGTGTAAGGATGTTTTAGAAATTTTTTTTTAAGAAAAAACCACCAATCAAAGTACAATAAAATCTTTTTTTATATATGGATGATTTGATATTTTTGATGAAACTAAATTAAATCAAATTACTTATAAGCGGTTTGAGCGGTTTAGTAACTTGGTGGTTTGAGTTTAAAACTTAAAAAGTTTTCAATACTTCACATAAAATAATAAAGTTGTTCATCCGGAAAAATAAACATTCATAATATTATGTTTATTTCTTGAGTGTAGTAGGGTGCATTTATTTTAGGAGCCTTCTATTATGATTAATAGAAATTAACATACAAAAAATATATTTTACAAATAAAAGTTTTATAGGAGTAATTATTGGTGGATTATTAGGCAATTTGATCAGTTCAGGAGTTAAACTATTCAAGCAGTTTGATTTAGATTGAAAAGTTTGATGGATTTTTTGAACGCCCCTACATACCTGGTTGATGCAAAATACCGACTAAAACTATATATTAATTTACAAAAAAAAAGAATAAAAGGATAGACCACCAAAAAAAAAAAATCAAAAGAGGTTAAATCCATTGGTGTACTTTGAATATACCAATGATCGATGGCTTAAACTTTCAATTTTGACAAAAAATAAGATTATAAATTTGAAATTTATTGGAATTGTACCTAATGGCTCACAAGTGTCAATCAGTGTATAAAAAAGCTTTAACTTACACAAATACACCTCAAATTTTTTGTAGGTGGGTACCTAAATTTTTTAAATTGATGTTTTGGATCCTAATTGTCTTTCTTTAATTGATTTATGTTATCATTAGACTACATTGTCAAAAACGGTTAAATTTAAAATCCTAAATGCTAAATTAAAAGTTTAGAGTTCAACTTACAAATAATGTAAAATTTAAAATGTATGAGTGTAATTTTCCTTAAAAAAAAGAATAATATTAAAAATGTATAAACAACACATACTATTAAAAGATAGGTCCTATATTATGTAGGCTACAAGTAAGACCTACTTTTTTCATCATAAGTCCTTATACTACGGTTTAAAAAATTTGGCATTATTTTCCGGCACAAAATGATGGAAAATAGAGCGTTTACCATAGTTTTCTTTTTCTTTTTTTTTTCTTTTTTTATTGGGGGGGTGGGGGATAAAGATCCCAGCATTAACCATAGATTGACTTGGGAGGATTTTGATGAATGGCCTTAAGAAAAAAAAATTTTGATAAGTAGACTAAGAAATTTTAAAATTGGATAAATGGCCTCCCTGTCATGTCATCTAAAATAAAATAAAAGAAAAAAGCTCAACAAGATGAAAAAAAAAAAAAAACTAGAGCAAGGAAAGAAACCTCAAAAAAAAAAAAACTGGAGCAATTTTCTTGTCCAAAAAGCTTGATTTTTGGTGTAAAAAAAAAGATGTCATTTCTCCAATTAAATTTTTTAAGTGGCTCTTTTATTCAATTTTGCCATTGACTTGGACATGGAGCCAACCTGGAGAAAACAACACGCATTGCTTGATTTTGTGTTTGGTGCGAGTCCAACGTTGATTGGGATTTAGTGGTGGTGCGATGAATCCTGTGATGCCCTGCAGCCTTTACCCGGTGGCTGCAGCCCCACTGAATATCTGTATGTACATTATAATTTGGTATGCATCATGGAGACGAACCTGTCGCTTGGAAAATCTTGTAATATGACTTTTTCCAACGCAATTCATCTATACTCTTTTTTTTTTCCCTAATCTTTTTTTTTAAACTATTATTCATGTAAACTCGTCTTCCATATCTCATGCGTCATTTTCCCTCTTAGATTTCCATGTACAACAATTTTCTTTTTGTTACATCCTAGAATAACTTTTGTCGTTGTTGATTTGAGGTTATTTTTACAACAAGAATAAGAATTGCCATACTTTCATCCTAAATTTTTTTAACATAAAACTAGTGAGGTTTAAAATTGCTTTTTTGCTTTAAAAATATCTACTAATGGCCTTTAAATTTTAGAATCTTTTTTATTTTACTTTTAAAATTTTAAAAATAACCATTTTATCATCTAAACTTTCAAAAGTCTTCATTTTGCCCCTGAGTTTGAAAATCACCATTTTACCACTGAATTTTCAAAGCTTTTTTTTTTGTCTCCAAAATTTTCAATTTTTCGTTCAAATAGATAGATTTAAACTTAAATGATCCACGTATGAGTTACTTGTAATGACAAAAATAAGATTTTGTTGCTCACCAGTTTTGTTTCATGTTTGTACTCTCACTTAGAGCCTTTGTTTTTTATTTGAATTCCCATTTAGGAAAGGTTCACGTACACATTTTTTTTCTCATTTTTAATGTGTAACTTATTTAATAAGTTGATATATTCATCAATATCTAAATTTGAATACTAAAAAAGATGAGTTACATGTTAAAGATGAGAATATATTGGCGAAGAAGATCGAGAAAAAAATATACATATATACCCTTATTAAATGAGAGTGGATTAAAAAATGTTAAATAAGAATATAAACATGAAACAAAATTTGAGCATCATAAAATCTCATTTTTGTCCTTACAGGTAACTCATGTGTGAATCACGTGGCTTAATTCTATATCTTTGAACGAAAAATCAGAAAATAAGAAACAAAATGAGGAGATTTGAAGGTTCAAGAACAAAATGGAGTTTTTAAAATTTAGGGGGCAAAGTGAGAAGTTTTGAAATTTCAAGATGTAAAATGGTGATTTTTAAAGTTCAAGCAGTAAAGTGAGGGAGCCTAAAGATTAGGAGCCATTAGTATTAATAACTCTATTTTTTTTTTTTAATAAAAGTATCACTTTGAAACATTAATGTAACATAATATATATATATATATATATATGAACTTGTCTTCAATAGTTACGTTCTCGGTAATTATATTTCCTATGAGGGTATATTATAAGAATAATTGATGATGCAGCGTGTGATAAGAATGCAACCTCATTAATTATCAAAAAAAATTTCAACCATCAACTTTCTTACAACTATTAGATTTATATAAAAATGGCTCATAATAATAGTACTTAAGGAAAACATAACCCTTGAAAACATACTCATACATGCAGTAAAAATAAAATGGTCAAAGAGTTACACACCTTAATATATATATATATATATCATCTTGCACATTTTCATTTAAGTAACAAGTTACTAGACCACCCATTTATTGAATCCAACTTTGTAATCATAACAATGTCACTCATCATTGTTTGTGGTCGTAGATGGGTTTAGTTAATATCCAAAATAGAGAATTTAGCAAAACATGCATGCATGCGCACCATGTGAGCCGGCTTGACCATGGTCTCCCTCTTTCTGACGCAAACACAAGCAGCATTATAGCATGAGCTTTTTGAATATTCGAAATCTAATGAATTGCGTGAAAATCTTGAATTGCAATAATCCAGAACATCTATAAATCATATATATATATATATATATATATATATATATATATATATATAGCTTTGAGAGGCTCTGAAAGGTCAAAACGGCAATAAAGTTTGAATTAAAAGATGAGAAAATCAACCCATATGGCTAGATAGGTCTAAGTATGTGATAAAGAGCAAAAGTCCCCAAGTCAATTCCAAGCAGCCCAGCAAATGAGATGAATTCAATTGGGTTGGGTGGCTACCACATTCCCTGACAGTGTTCACTGCTAGTACTAGACCAAACCAATTTTATTCGCCTAATTAACTCTAGAGGGCGATACTTATATGGCCCATTATTTCCTTCGAAAATGTTATATTGCGCTTATATATATATATATATATATATATATATATATATATTGTTAATTTTTCCCAAGATACTATGACTTCTTTGCTTGATATTCTTGATATTATGGAATTTATATGGAGTATGGGTGCTTTCTAGTTTGAGAAAATTACATGTAATGTCACATTTTTAAAAGTTGTGTTTATTTATGTCGTACTTGGAAAAATTTATGATATACTATTATTTATGTTACATATTAAGTTATATGAACATGTATGACATTTATAAAAAAAATAAAGAGTTAATTAGACATGTGGCTCTTTTTTATTTGTAGAGTTAAAATATGTCTCCAGTTTATGAATATTCTTTATATATCCCAATGCATATGTATAAAAACATCAATGGCCTAAATAATGATATTGTTAATTTTTATTTATTTTTTAGAATAATTAGAATATATGTATCTAAGATTTTAAACGGATTATGATATCATTATATTAAAAATAATCCTTGAAATTTGGTTATTTATTGTTTAAATTCAAATTGGTATCCACAATAATGATTTTAAAATTCCCTCAACTAAAAGATAGTAATTTTTTATAAAATCACATTTTTATTGACAAATTGAAATTATGATGTTATAAGTAAATTAATGATATAGTATTTATTAAGTCTTTTTGTATGTTTTACATGTTATATAATTAATATATTATTAACTTAATAATACGTAATGACATTTTTTTAAGACTTTAAGTAGTGATGGCATTTCTCTTTTTTTGGTGATAGGTAGTTAAATTAATGAAATAGTACTTATTAAGTCTTTTTGTGTATCTTATAGGTTATATAATTGATATATCATTAAGTTGATGATACATAATGATAATGATATTTAATGACATTCATTTTAAAGACTTCAAGTGATAATGACTTCCTATTTAAGGCGTGTTAATGTTATAGATTGGTAATACAAACAGTATTACATTAAGTTAATGATATTCATTTTTGTTGATTCTTTTATTATTATTTTTTTTGAAATTCTATTGTAAGTAATTTAATGATATAGATGATTTTTTTGTTGTTTAAGTTACATTGTAATTAATTAAGTCTATCTGTATTTCTCCAATATCATTTTTTTAACGACTCAACCATGAAAAAAAAAAAAGAGATTTGTTAAAAAAATAAAAATAAATATATGATAAAGTCTACTTAAAAGGTATTTTTAGATTCTCAATATATGTAATTTTAAAAAAGACATATAAGTAATATTTGTAAAATAAAGATAAATTTTAATTTACTTGTTAAAAAAGGGTCGTATTGTGTAAATTTTTATAATTTTAAAAGATTGGATTTGTGAAAATTCGCCTTGAACTTATTAGGTTTCACTCAAAAGTTTTCAAGCCCCAACTTTTTACCTCACGTGTCCAACAAAGGAACAAGTTGGGCCTAAAAACGCCTGTTTTGGGGCGAGCGATTGGTCCTCATCAGAGCCCACGCGACTATACCACATCGTATGTGTTATACATCATGGCTCTTTTTGTTTTTTTCAAGAACATGTAGATCAAAATTCTTAAGCCAATACTTGGTAAGGGGCACTTTGTGTCAGAGCTAGCGTAGAGCAGTTTTAATTATTTTTTTATCTATTTTTATGTTTAAATTGTATAAAAAATATTTAAAAAATAGTTAAAACTATAGAAGTGATTGGAACCGTTAAATCACTACTCCACTCATGCTGTAATTGTGCAGGAGATGTGGACAACGTCCTTTTCAAAATTCCATCCAGTTAACTATGCAACGTGTCTTTCAAACGATCTCAAAACTGATTGGACAAGGCTAAGAAACTAAGTTGATATCTTTGTTACAGTAGGCTTTTGTCTTGGGCTCCATCTATTGGCTCTGAAGGTCCATATGAGAAAGGCCTATGACATCTTGGGATATAGGAATTTTTATTCAAAGTTCTCTGAGACTTTGGGGTATTTGAGGAACTCATTTGACTGATTCGTCCATGTATCAATACCATTTTTATTTCTATTTCTATATTGATTAAAAGATTATTGTGGGTCGTAGGCGTAACCTAACCATAAAACTATACCTTATTCTGTCTAAAAATAAATAATTCAAATCTTTTTGCCCTAAAATTTAAAAAAAATGGGCTTTCGTAGGGCGATTTTTTATTGTTGTATCTTTTTATTTCAATTTCTTCTCAATGGCTGAGTTAACTGGATGCAGAATTCTAAGTTGTCTAAGATTTATTAGAGTCTTAAAAGTGTTTGTGTTTGGCGAATTGCACGTGCAATGTGTCCTTACTCAACTATAAGCGGCTCCGCCATTGACGTTATCATTGAGGGAGATTTTAAAGTTATTATCTCTGCATTGTAATCAATTTACAATATGTGTGTGGAGTTGTTTAACCTTCAACTCGAAATTAGATGTCATTTGGTGTTTTAATCTTTAAATCGCCTCACTTTTTATTTTCTCTGTGAAAAAAAAAAAAATAGTGAAATGAATGAGACTAGTTGTTGGTTTAATCTAACAATATTCCATTTCAGTAATGGGGTTTTAATTAAGTTGAAATTCTTCACTCTCAAAGTTCAAATGAAAACATGGATCTCTCTGTATTTAGTAGGGAATATTGTTCAACAAGTTTGGATAAATTGAAATACAAGACTCTTGCTCTCCTTGGCCTCTCTAGGAATAACAAACACAAATATCGAAAAGTAAAAAAATTGATCCTTTACAACGTTATTAGGAGGATCCTTATCCCTTAGGTTACTTCATAATATATATATATATATATATATATTAAGATGTTCTTACGTCTACGCCTCTTTTGCCTTGCAATAGTAACATGTGGGTTTTACGAGTCACGTTCAAGGCCGAGTCCCTTTCGGCCTTGGCAATGACAAACAAAATCAACGGTCTAGTTTTATTTATTTTATAATTTATATTTATATTTTAAAAAACTATAAATATATTGTATATATTTAAAAAAATTGTTTCAATTTCATGTACAAGTAATTAAAAAGACAATAATACCTTTTAACGAAAGATTGTGTTTTGATAATTGAATGTGTTTTGATAATTGAACTTCATAAAAAAAATTGCTTTTAAAAATTAAAAAAACATACTTTTATTATTTTGCTTTTTTTTTTTTAACCATTTTTTTCCTCTTCTCATTTGTTTTCCTCCACTCGTCTCCCTCTCTCTGTCAAGAGGCCAACCCAGTCAGGAGGCACCCATGCCTTCCTCACACCCAGTCCTCTCTTCGGCGAATCTCCGACGATCTCTCTTGCCGCCCAACCCTAGCGACCTACCCTCGCAGGCGAATCCCATTCCCAGCTACCCCTCCCCCCGCGCCAAAAACAAAACCCGCCTGACCTAGAGAAAAATTGCCTCCCTTCTCTTTCTCTCAAAGCAGATTAGGCACAGAAAACTCAAGGAGTTATTAGATCTGATTCCTACTTTCTCTTTCCAGTGGGTTTCATTCTTTTTGAAAGTGGGTTTAGATATGGTTTGTTGCTTCTAATATTTTGGTTTAAAGTCGTGATTTTTCGTCGTTTTTCTTTTTGCTTCTTCGGGTCGCTGGGAAGACTTCAACTACAGCAATTAGAAGGAAACGCTTTTAAAATTCTAGAGACTATACGCTTGGTAAATTGAAAAGTTAACGTTGAGATGTTTATCTTGAAAACAAGCTGATTTGTTTGTTTCTTTGTGCATTTTCTACACTTTAAGATTGGGAAAAATGTATGTTGAGCTTTAAAAAAAATTCAGGTCCCTGGTTCTCAAATTCAATATCTTAAATATTAAGTAAGAAGACTTCCAATTTTTTTAAATTCATTTTTATTTCTAATTAGAATTATTAATTAGTATTATTTATAAGAGGGTATTTAGGTCAAAAAAATTTAATTTCCCTCCTTTTTGGGTTTATAATGGAAAGGAGGAAGTAGAAACAATTTCTTCAAATTTGAAGGATACATATATGGTTTCCTAAAATAGAAAAATAAATCGTAAAATAAATAAAATTAAAAAGTATATTTTTGGAATTAACCCATTTTATAAATTCTATCTTTTAAGATTTATTTTTATAAACACCCCAAATATTTAGCGTAACTTAACATATAATATAAATTATTGTGTGACACAATTTTTTTTAAGTGTTGTATGAATAAACAAAACTTTTAAAAGTATGACATAATATATAATTTTTTTTATAAATAATATATATTTTTATTTGTGACACAACTTAACATGTAATATGAATAAACAAAACTTTATATTACAAAACTTTTAAAAGTGTATCATAACATGTAATTTCTTATGACAAACATACTCTATAAAAACTATGACTTCCATGTTGTCGAAAGGAAAAAAAGAGAAAGGCTCGTTACATAAATATACCTTATAATTCGATTTTTTTTTTTTTTTTAGAATCCCTCTGTTTGTTTTAAACTTTAAAGATATTTTCTGTATTCGAAATATTTATTTTAATTTCATTCCATGTCCACTTGGGGGTAAAAAAAAATTGAGTGAAAGGACAAAAATACAATAAGATAGTTTATGGAAGATACTTAAAACATTAAAAAAAACTAAAATAAAACATAAAACTTCAATTAAAGATTTGGAATTTAATGTTTTAAAATGTTTAGATATTTTTCAAAAAATTATCAAGTAAAAGATCTGGTCTAATTAATTTTTCTTTTTTTTCACTAAAATTAGAAGGTATTTTTATGTAATTATTAGAAAATTTATGACTTTCCAAGTGAACCCCACTCTATTAAACAGGTCGTCTAAGAAATGAGTGTGAACTGAGAATACTTAAAATTAAAAACATTATAACACATAAAGGAAAACATTGTTGATATAATAGTTGAAACCACAAACTATAGTTTTAACGGAGAGTGCCAAGCAATATATAATTTTTTATCGTATTTGTTATATATTATAATTCATTGCCTTTCACCAATATTCTAAAATGTTCTATCCGCCTTCTTCACCCAACACTCAACTGTATAATGATCCTCTGGATGGACATTCTTTTCCACCATAGGAAGACAACCTTGCTTTAGGATTTGTTGAAATAGTAGTGCTCAGTTACGACAAAGCACATAACGTTAAAGTAATATGAAGAAGTAAAATAATGATAATATTAATGAAGACGATGATGATGATTAGTAAAAAAATAAAAATTCTAGTAGCCGTAGCTTGGGATGCATCGCAAGGGATAATGTGATTACTGTAAGACCAGTGAAAGCCACGTCTTACGCACGTGTTTGTGATTTGTCGTAATTACATGTTAGCTCGACCACAAAACTTTGTGAAGGAGAAAGTAAAACAAGCAACACTGTAGCCTAAAGGTAGACCCTACTGAATGACCCTGCCAAGATAATTTCTAATAAAAAAATTAATACTTAAACACGACAAGGGCACTTTAGACTCGTCAATGCGACTCGTATCGTTTATAAATAAATCAAGTCATATATGAGACGATATGACACTTGATATGGTGTCTAGCACAAGATGCTAATTTATTCTCTCTCTGAAGTACAAGATGCTGATTTAGCAATTCATGGCAGGAAAAAATACAAGAGGAGGAAAAAAAATCCTTTTTTTTTACTCTTTTTTTTTTTTTTCCAATTTGGTTATCTTTTAATCGTATTTCGTGGTTGGCATGAGAAGAAGAATTGACGGGAGCGGTGCGAACACGAAAGATTCTTGACCTTACACGTGTCCCACAAAATCATAATTCTTTATAATTGAAGAAAGGAAAAAAAATTCGGAACAAATATTGGATCTATTCTTCTCGCTCAGCATCTTGGTAATCGATTCTTGGCATCTCTCATCAGATACCCAACCACACATCCCATCCGGCGGCTGACATTCTCCCTCTCTTTCTCTCTCCTCTCTCCATAAATTCACCCTCCACGCCACCCATGTGACGAGCACCCCAAAACATAACAGTTTCCTCCGCAGCCACAGAGAGAAAACAAACTCTATAGAGAGAAAGAGAGAATGAACGTCTTGGATTCTCATCTCGAAGCTCTCGCCTTTAACTACGTGAGCTTCGGCTTCTTCCCGTTAGTAAACAACCTATGGACGTGGATCGCCGTCGTCACCGCCGCCGTCAGCTTCTGGAGGATCAGAGCCATCGGAGAAGTTTCTCGCTGCGCGGAGCCGTCTGTTTCGCCGCCGCCACGAGAAGATCGGGCCTCAGACAAGCCTTCGTCGCCGTGCGAGGCGGAGGAGCAGCCGGCATCAAGTCCTGCTCCGGCGAAGGCTCCGGTTGAGAAAATTGGAGCGACGAAAGGAATGAAGTTTTCTCTGTACTACGAGGAAGTTGACGGCGAGTTGACGGTGACGGAGGAGGAGGACTGCGAGTTGACGGTGACGGAGGAGAACAGTGACGGCGGTGAGGAATGGTGGGAGAGTTGGGAGAGACTGTTGAGGATGAGAACGGGGAAGAGGGGATGGTACCGTTACCAGGACTTGACGGAGCTTAACGGAAATGTGGTGAGGTTATGGGATGGGAATTACTATAGAAGTTGGGAAGAAAGGAACTGCTGCCACCCAAAACGCTGCGTGTTGTGGTAGACGTACAAGACCTTTTCCACTTTGTTGGCAAATTTTAGGGGTTACTTAGAATTTTTAACCTTTTTTTTAACTTAATGGTGGGGAATTTAAATTTTTTAAATTCTAAACCTAAAGTTGAAAAACTAGCAACGACAGCTACTGGTTGTTGAAGTTGTGTAGAATTGTATATGTAAGTTGTATGGAGTTAGAATCATCCGAATCAAATTCACTATAACAAAGGTTTCATTATCTTTTTTTTTGGGCTAAACTTTTAATTTATCTTTGAATTGGGTTATGCTTTTACAACCGAGATATTTTGTATGATTATTATTGGGCCGTAGACAGCATATTATTAGAATTTTTGGTATAATAGTTAAAATTACTAGTTAAAATTATTTTTAGTATAACATATAAGAATTTTATATTATAATAATTTTTTTTTTTATTATAACATAAGACAGTTGTTAAAATTATTCTTACCAAACAGCAAAAATTGGTTTAAAATTTAAATAATAAAATTAAATTGAATGATAATTTTGCAGGAGTTTGCTTGTGATAAGTAGAGTTAAAGCACAAAAAGCAAAAACTAACAATGTTGTTGCACGTGTTTGGTCAAATTTGAAAGCAATAGTTCATCGTTTTAGTAACGATCAATCCTAATACGTAAATGACCATTAATGCCAACAGTGGAGTCTCAATATCACATTAAAAATTGGTGTTGGTTGTCGCTTTCTTAAATAATGCACTTAACCACTCTTAAACGTCACCCATCATGATTTCATGTATAAGTACAATGATTCCAGCGACTTTTTTGTCGCATGAAATGGTTTTACGGGCTTTCAATTTGGAAGAATAAATTTCAATTACGTAAATATTGGAAACTTGTTGCCCACTTCATAATTTGTGTTCGGTGATGCATAGGGTGTTTAAAACACATTGGTCTAACCTTGGGTCTATTAAAGCTCGTTTACATATATTATAATAAAAAATAAAAAATTATTATTATATAAAATTTTCATATGCTACAGTGTTTTGAATTAAAATAAACTCTAATCATAGTTTTAGTCACATTTTTCAAATATCCTAACAGTTTCAACTATTTTTTATTACAGTATTTTTCTCAAAATTTGAATTAAAAACTATATTTATAGTTTCAACTGTTTGCTCAAATCTCTTAAAAAAAAAAAGGAAAATAAGAGGTCAAAAACTTGATTTTGATAGCTATGGAAGAGTTTGTAATAACACGAAAGTTGGGGCTTGATGGAAAAGCATATGAGGCAATATTTTTTTATTGCTTTTTTGGTAATGTATAAAGAAGCAAATTTGGGTTGCAATTTCCCTGTCAAAAGTATTTCAATGCGTTGGGAAATTTGCTTTCTAATGCTTTTGTAGCATCGCTAAGGATATTGCTAAGTTGCCGTAGCTAAATACACTTTCGTTTAGTAAGTGGATTCGAATTAGTGATTTGATTTGAGTTAGTGTGATTTGAATTAAGATTTAAATTAATTATTTGAATTCTTATCCGAATTGTCGTTTGGATGTGCATTTAAGTTTTAATCTGAGTATGAAATAAAATTAGAATATATGCTTGTAAAGGTAGTGAAAATAGTTTTTGATTTATTAATAAATTTAACAAAATCTTAATGTTAAATATCCCAAAAAAAATACAATATGGATCTTAATTTATTATTCTCTTCACTATGAACATAATGAAAAAAGAATCATCTCAATTGGATATCAAATGATGAAGTTATAATTTTTTTCCCTCAAATATAAGAGAGAGAATTTCAGTTTTTACTATAGCAGAGATATCCGAGTATTAAAAGTTTAAGAGGAATCAGAACTCTAAAAACTTGAATTTTTTATACTTAACAGATTTATATTTTTAGGGAAACAAACACGTATTTAAAAAATTTTTGATATTCAAATCTAAATTTGAGTTCATTAAGTACAAAGAGTACTCAAAACAAACAACTCTTAATGGCGCGGTTAAGTTAGATAGAAGTTTATATAGAGAATTTGAATGAAAATTTAAATTTTTGTAAGAGAAAATACTATAGCAAAATGATTCAAGTTGTGGTTAAAACCACAAACCAAGCGCACTATACTCAGGCACCGAATATTCTATAATGATCACTTTTGTCGCAATTGTATTAACTATCTTGATAATTTTTTAACAGAGACAAATTAATGATCACTTTTATTCAAATTAAAATCTATCGTGAAGAGTCTAAAATATCATCAAATTTATTGGCATAATTATCCCTAATCTAGATGATCAAATCTTAGCTATGTTTGGGTCAAGATCGGGAGAGATAATCTGTTTCGCATAAATGTTTACGTCCGGTCTGGTAATACCATATGCATATTGTTGTTAATTGTGCAGTTAAATAAAAAAGAAAAAAAAATTGTGAAGTAAAACAGCTAAATGCGTCGTAAAATATAAATTTAAAAATGGTGCACGGTGTTTGTTCCAAAAGTCTACGAGTGTTTGATAAATTATGAGGTTAAATTGTCAAAACCAACATGGTAGAATAACTTTCTTTTGTGTGTGTGTTTAAGTTTGCGAACATAAATTGTTAACAACTCAAACAAATATATACACTCCAAACGATCGTGATCGTTAACGATCGTTTGAAGTTGTGAAGTGGTTGCAGACAAAGCTTAATGATTATTATACACATGATTTATCATAAAATGTAAATCTCCCATTTCAAAAAAATCAACGCCAAGAATACATGCATTGGCAACTTCTACTATTAGCTGGTGCAAAGGATATTAAATTATTGGAGAATTATGTTTCTTTTATTTTTTTTTTCTATTACCAAGAACATATATTAGAGTCAAAATTTATACAATGGATTTTGAATTCCTAAAAATCAATCTCAACCCGGATCTTACTTGTTAGTGCCGTGATGTGTTCTTCTTCAGATGAATGTCCTGTTCCGAATTTTGATATTACACAAATATTACCACTTTGCTTACCCAAAAATAAATTAATATTAAATAAAAAAGATATACGTACAACTCGATCTTCAATTTCTTATAGAACAGTTTTACCAAAAAAATAAAATCTTTCAAAATAGTTGACATTTGACAAAGATGAAAAAGGGTATTTAAATGATTTCCAACACCGCGTCATCGCTATTTAAGAAATCACATAACATAATTGAAACCACAAATTAGAACAAAAAATCTTAAGCTTATGAAAGAAAACACTATAAAAAAATTGGTTAGAACTAGAAACACTTTTTTTAGAAAACACATATATGATTATAATGTGATCAATTAAGATAGCTAGCTTACTAGCAATTTTTCGGCTATTCTGAAAAATAATTATATATATATGTATGTATATATGTTAATAATCAAATAAAAAATCAGAAAGAAAGGAAAGAAAGAAAGAAGCAATGCGGATCTAAAAGACAAATTAAAAATCCACGTGGTCCTGCCCCTTGAACAGCTTGTGGAGACATAAAACGACTTAAAACACAGAACTCCAAACCCGGTGTGTATATTATATATATATATATATATATATATATATATATATATATATTTGGAATCATAAAATGTTATTAAAAAATGCAGAACCAGGATTTTTAAAGATCTCACACACACACATATATTATAGCTACCAGACAAATATAAGTCCATAAAATATTTATGGCCCACACTTGACTTTTTTCTTTTTTAATTCATGGCCACATCAGCCGTATGATCTGTGTATATACACACGGCCGTATGTGTACATATCAATGATGCCAAAAGCAAATATCCAACAAGCCCTTATAAAATTTTAATCTTGGCCCAAATATCAAATGCTTGATGTCACTAGGATGAAATTGTCAATAATTAATACAGCACGTGCGATAATAAAGAAGCTAATTAACGTGTAGGTGATCTTATTCACCACACCAAATTATGTGGCAGCTATACAATTAATTGTGTGACTATCCTCTATTGGAAAAATGTGGACCTCAACCGTTGTAAGAGGAAATAGATTGGCAAGGTTCTTAAGTTTAGTGGCTGCGTACTATTTTATGAGTAATGTTCTTTGATTTTTTTCTTTTTTACATTTTTGTATTAATTAACGATAATATTACATAGTCACTCACAAGATATTTAAGAAATATATATGCATGTATGTATATGGATGGTGACGTGACGGTTTAATTAAGATTAATGTTTAAACACTAAGGATTATCCAAATTTTAAAAACATTTTTGAAAAATATAAAAGAAACAAAATTAGACATAGAGGAAATAACTTTAGATTTTAAACATGACATGAAAGAGAAATTAAGAAATAACCTCAAAGTTATTGAAACTTAAAATTCGTCAATTACTGTCTAGGTCCCATCGGACTGTACAACAGTGCATACATAGCTTAGAATAAAAAAAATATATAATCAAACCTCAGTTCAACAATTACAAATTGAAGAGCATGACGTACTAAAGTCTCATTATCACACGCCTTAATAAAAAAAGATAACTAAATGAACTCATAGACTCTGCGAGTAAATCAGCAACAATTTATTCAGCTACGTATTGTGAACCACCTAGAAGGGAAAAATAAAACAGTAAGGATCATGAGCGAAAGGCTAAAACAATATTCGAAATAAATAAATTAAAGTAAGGTAAAGGAACATAACTTGAATTAAAATAAACAATAAATAAAACAATTCAATAAAAATCAAGGATTCCTATCGTTAAGTATCTCATGATTCATAATCATATATTAATACTTATCATGTGCAAGCCTAATGTAATCACCACAATAGTGGCCTGAACCTGGTTTCAAGACCTACCCCTTGGATCACTCTTTATACGACCTGATCTTCATTTAGCATCATGCACTTAAAACTCAACTAATTGAAGTCTTAATCAATTAGTGTTTAGAAAATCGTTTGAATACTTTATCTCACTCGGTGATACTTATACGGAGATCAGAATATTCATTTAAAAATCATTTCTTACATACATATTTTTAAAATATTTGAAAATATTTAAAATACATTGAATTCTTAAAAACATTTAAGAATGTGAGATATGGCCAAACACTTATTAAAATCATGGCTATGAAGGAAGAGAAAATGGTCCTGTAGTCCTACTCTATTAAGTGTAGACTTAATTATTAACATCGAAACTTAGACAAATATACATTAGTGCGTATAAGACTTCATGGTTCCTAGTATGCCTTACTTGAACGAAACATCACATTTGCTCATATTATGATTTATCACACTTTAAAATACATTAACATTAATAACTATATATTAGTTAAAACAATTAAAACACACTTAAAATTCAATTTAGAATAAAAAAGGCTCGGGTTTGTTAAAATAGTGCCTTTTGGTGCTGGACGGTCGACCGTGACCATGGTACACTATCTTCAGTC
This sequence comes from Artocarpus hirsutus, assembly GCA_946598075.1. Lineage (NCBI taxonomy): Eukaryota > Viridiplantae > Streptophyta > Magnoliopsida > Rosales > Moraceae > Artocarpus > Artocarpus hirsutus. The sequence continues at coordinate 15,326 of CAMOHE010054543.1, read as the reverse complement.
GATCGCATGTCACGCGATTGTGTGGTTGACCATGGCCGACCACGGCGTCACGAGCAATAGTGCTTTATTTCGAGCACCTGAACTTGGATCAAGTTGGTACTTCTCCAAATTAGTTCTAATGTATTCAAATCATGTTCTAAAGGTCCAAAAACATCATATGAACTTTATAAAACTCGTTTTACAGTATTTTTATCTCAATAATCCACTCATGCATCATTTTTTATGTTTTTGTTTAAAATATGAAAAACAGAAACAAGAAGTTCAACCCAAATTTGTAAGCATTAGCCAAGTAAATTTTATGCATAAATCCATATAAATTATGTACAAACTTTCATCAATGTTTTCTATCATTATCAGATACATTAAAACCATAATCAGCTATCCCCACATGCATGATAACTTTTAACATAAAAGCTTCAAAAACGCAACTTATAAACAAATGCCAACAACCAAACCCAAACAAGCAAATCTAAGATTTTGAAACAAAAGATAAATTCCGAAATTATAAACGTAAAGCAAATTACAAGGTTTTTTATTCTCAATCGTGTTTAAAAATCAAAGTCTAGACTTAAGATTTTGCTTATGTTTTGCCTTGAGAGGAAAAGTTTTGATTCTGAGTTTGAAACAGAAATGAGGGAGAGAGAGAGGGAGAGAGTAACGTGAGGGAGAGAGAAAGGGAGAGAGTGTGGCCAAGTCGGAATAGGTCAGGTCTTTAATTCAATTTTTGAAGGTGGTTTCTAAGTCAAAAACATGCTCAGCACATGATTTCTAAAAGTGGAGCTTCATGTGTGGCACTAGTCAGTTTTCATGTGATATTTAGTTTGAACAACATAGTACGGACCTGTTGGGTATTCTAGCATTGTTGAGTTTAATTTTTAAATAAATAAATTCAAAGGAAGGAGTTATATTTCAACTAAAACTGATAAAATAATAAAAGTGAAATACCAGTATTTATTTTAAAAATTAATAGCTACTGAAATTGAATTAAATCAAATTAAATGAACTTAGAAAAATAAAAATTGAAAGTGATTGATAAATTTTAGAATTTCAATTTAACACACTAATTACTAATTAGCACACTAATCATAATTAACTAAATTTTGGAACATTACAGTATATGTTGCAAGCCATACATACATACAACGAGTCCTCTAATATTCTAGGCATTGTAACTCGTTGATACCATGCGTTAACTTGTTTATTGTCTTAAAAGCAATGACTCTAGATATTCCTTTGTGAAGGTTTTTTTTTTTTTTTTTTTTTTTTTTGGGGGAAGTGATTCTTTTGTGATGTTTTGGTTCCTCCCTTGGGCTAAAAACAATTGGTTGAGACCCCAAAGGCTTGGGTGCTCATGTGCTCTATTGACTTGATGCCCGATCCGTCAATGTTTGGATGCTTTGCAGTGCACAAGGCAAAAGTCAAAAGTCATAAAATTATAATGAAAATTCCCTTCAGCGCATATTTTATATGTGTATATTTATATATCTATTTTTAGGTCCCAAAAAAAATGAAGGAAGTACTTCATTTTGCTTGAAAATATCTCATTTCAACTTTTATTTTTTTCCCCTACATATAATTTTCTCTCGTGTATTTCACCCTCTGAGTAGGCAACGCTAAAAAAAATAATAAAAATAGAGCAACTAACAATATTAAAGTTAATTTGTTGATATCTAGATTTTTTTTTTTTAAAGGAGTTGATATCTAGATTTATATAAAAAGTAATAATATCTAATAAGTATCTTTTAAGGTGTGAAAATCACAAATTTAATATGTCATTCTATTTTTTTCCCTGATAAACGAAATTTCACTAATGTGGTGTTTGGAAGGGTGGTGGGAACCATTTTTACTGTAGCATGTGAGAGCTTTATACTGTTCATAACTAAGCACGGTTCCCACCACAATACCAAGCTGAGGGTAAATGAGACCAATAAAAAAACAAAATGAAAGTAGCACACAAACAAGGCAGTCACCTTACCAAGAAGCAAAAAAAAAAAAAAAAAAGTGGCACAAACAAGGGAGTCACAAAAAAATATTCGAGAGAAAATTCGAAACTTTATAGTTTGAACTGCGTATTATAACATGTGAGAGTTTTAAATTATTTATAGTTGAAACTGTATCGTTAAATCGCAACCCAACCACGTTAACGGTGTTCTAACCCACTTAGCTATGTCCTATACTTACAAGGGCCAAAAATTAAAACACTAGCTAGCTATCTGCAGAAACTAACATGCGTGACATAATCACGAGAGTCAATCCTCCCTAATGTGCATATGCATGTGACAACTACTCCACCAAAAAGTGAAACTTGATCCAATAATATTATCCCCTTGTGTCCTTTTCCCCTTTTTTAACTATAGTACTATGTTTGTTTTATGTTGAAATATTATCAATATTTGGTTGTTATTGGAATCAATCAGACAAAATCCTTAATCTTCGTGTCTCTCTCTCTCTCTCTCTCTATATATATATATATATATATATGAGTTGGTAAAAGGCTGTCATTCGTAGCTAACTTTTTACCCGCTTCAAGCTCAAAGATTTCCCCCAGCAGCAGCCGTGCCACGCCAGACGCCAATTAGTAGGTAGTGATTAAATCCAAAAAGTGAGACATATTCCTTTTCCGATCCACAATTTCATGGTTATTGCGCATGTAAGTGCTAGCATATATATATATATATATATATATATTCATATATTCATTTGCATGTATTCATAATAGTGAAGAATAACCGCGCGGTGCCCGGAACAGAACATGTATTTATAAACCTTTACCTCTTCGAGGAAAACCTGTAACAGTTAATTTTACATGAAAGTACAACTTTTGCGGCTTTTGTGACTTATTGCATATACACATCCAACTGTACACACACACACACACACACATATATATATATATATATATGCACTTGATTTCTAGTTGATGATCAAAATTGAAAATTACAGGTTGTAAGTTTTGTTTGACGATTGAGAAAGCTGTGAAAAAAAAAACCAACTAATGGGTATGTACCCGATCACTAATTATTGCTCGTCCATCTCGATTTCAGCATGATGAGAAGGTGCGCTAGGGTCCCATGTTCTGCAACCAGGGACAGTAGTGTAGATGCAATAAACGAGTGAATTATTAAACAGTTTTAAACCTATTAATTGCAGGTGCCCTACAATTATGAAGGTCTTAAAAGTTCAAGTATCATGGAAGAAGGACACTATAACATAAAACTATTAACAAAAAATTATCAATATATTAATAAAAAAATCCTTGCTTTTAGGGTTTTTAACAACAATAACACGTGTCACACAAAAAATGAGGGTCGTTAGTTGTTTCTGTATAGTCGTAAAAAAAGTGACGAGGGGATATTATTATTCTTTTTTTCATTTTTAAGGTCTTTTTTTATATATATTTAGTATTAGATTTTCTTTAATAATAGAATTTTTCAAGTAAATTCATTTTTAAATTCACGTTAAATATAAACGTAATAGTTTCTTAAAAAAACTATAATATAATTATCAAAATACTTGTAAATTATGTATTACATGTCAATTATGTGTTAATTTCTGTTAAACATCTTAAAAATATGAGACTTTTTGTTAATATATTATAGCTTGGGGAGAACAAATATTACATTTTAAATACATTGTTGCAAAAAGCTGTATTTGAGAGGAAATTTTTATAATTAATCTATAAAATAATTGACCACAAAAGTTCAAGGTGGGCGGGGGACCTAGACCGTAAACTTATGGGACCCATCTTTCTTTTAGAAGAAAAGGCTTGAGAGTTGGCATGGGGTCTCTTAGCCCTTTGAGAACCCGTGACAATCACATGCATGTACTCCCGCCAAATATTTCAACCTTTGCCAGGTTTTGTTGTCCTTGTCCAGCCAAACTAAAGAGCTCCATTATATGCTTTTGTGACATACAGCTTGGTCACAAGGCTGGGACTTAAATTGGGTTGGGGTGGGGTGGGGGAGCTTCGCCGTCAAACCTTCCCACCAGTGCCCTTCTTTACTAGCATCCAATTCGGATGTACTAATATCTGGGTGGCAAATTAGGGCTCTTGTTGGGATATTTCCACCTATAATTGCAACACACTATTTTCATGGTTTCTTAAATCTTGTTCTCGTTAGTTACACGACAAACGTGAGGCACAAGCCACAAAGAACACTTAACGAACTATGTTGAGGACGTTTAAGAACATAGTTAGAGCCGTGAGTTGATATAAGAGTTTTATATTGTAGTATATGCTTTTGTTTTATACTATAGCAAATGATCAAAGTTTTATTCTACGAAACGCCCTTATTTAGCAAGACTTGATTTGGCGGCAAAAAAGATGGCATCAATATGTACCAAACAGTTAGAAGGACTATGTGTGGAAGAATTTGTGCTTGTTGCCAAGTAAACTCGTTATACTCAATCTAATGGCTTTAATTGTTGTTTGGTACAAAAACTTTACTGTACCGGTAAACAAATCTTAAAATTATTTAGATCGGTATAATAAGCGGATCTTATTGTGTCTTTTTTACCAAAAAAAAGGATTAATTGCCTATCATTGCATTACGAGATATGGAATTTGATGTTGAAACTTGGAAAGAAAATTAGTGACAAATTTTGGATGATTCCCACGAAATATGGGAATACAAAAAGACATTGCAATAGTATAGTACCTAGTCATAAGCATTAATTCCATGCATAAAGAAAGAGCATGATGCTCTACATATATACATATAATATATATATATATATTCTTTCTCTACACTTTTGGGTGCCAATATGCTGTATAAGAGCATTTTTCTGCTGTACGTGATACACTTAGAGATGACGAAGAGAGGAACCTAATTGGTGATCACAAACATATATCCAAAGATTGTAGCCTCAAAGTCAATTTCAATGGTTCTCATAATGCAACCTTAAGTTCCTTTACATATGATATTCTCAATTTCTATGGTTGGCTCTGAATTGGAGGCCCCTCGCTGGACTGTATTGCACATGCTCTGCTTCAACAATACCATCAACCCCTATTCTCATTTGAAGGCCAGGCATGCATATATATATATATATATATATATATATATATATAGTTTCTTTTTAGTGTCTGAATAATAGTTTTTTTCTTTTTTAATGTGGGCCCACAGATCAAAGGAAAATGGTCCTGCCCTTTTTGCAGACATGAATTTTGAAGATCAAATTCATGCCACCGATGAAAAACTCTCAGCTCTCTCTTATCTGTCAGACTCTGCTTTGTGATGACTATTTACTTCTATCCACCATTATTGGATTGTTCTGGTGAGTGCATTAAATATTTCAACCTTTTCTTTAAGCCTTTTCAGATCTTATTATGGTTATCTACTTCAGGTGATTAGTAGAATCATACATTATATATAAACACGTACTTTATGCATGTTCCGGTACATTTCTCATCAATTTGTATTGTAGCACAATTTATAGACCCTAGTATATTTTTCTCGCCACATATCAAGAATTTAAATGATGTATTCTAGTTACAATCAACTTCATATCAATTTCATTGCATTATTTTCTTTTGTATTCTTTTACTTTATATATTATTTTTGCTTTGAACAGATTGTTCGAACCGACAATCTAAACGTCTTATTACACGGTGTGCATGAAAGCTTGTAATTTAATTCTGATTTAGGACACGAGCTTGCTAATTGTGTTGATTAAATGATCGCCTCAAATCAAGCTGTTAGATGTCTATTTCTTCACCTTTTTTCATCAACAGAAATCAATCTTTGATTGGTTGGTCTGATTATCATATACTAGACAACAAAATTGGGAGACGTTCAAAGACACTGGACTTGTAGTGGTTCGGCTTTGAATCATCTATAGTCTAATTTTCGGAATGGGGGAAAAAAAGTTGGTTTTGTAGGCTTTTAAGGAAAAACGACATGCTTCAGAATTTAAAAAAAAAAAATGCAAGGAACAAAAACTTTAATCCCAACTTAATAACTTTTGAGTTGTTATGTTTTTATTAGTACGCGTGTAGAAGATTGTTATATCGACAGGTTGTACCTACTAAATTGGATCCCTTCACTAATAGAAGGATAGAAGTAGTCCACCACTTTTAAATTTTATGATACCATTTTACCCTTTAAATAATTTATTAATAAGTTGTACAAATAGACAACATAGTAATTAATTAAATAATTATTTTTCATCCTTTCAACTCTCTCCCTCTTGCTAAACAATATTATAAAAAAAATTTATAATCTTCTCCATCCTTCATAATTACCATACTTCTAATCTTTCCTCCTAAATAGAGTGTAAGTTTTAATATATTATGGACAATAACTTTTGTAGATTAATCTTTTGTTAACAGGCTAAAAAACCACTTTAGGGCTTCTTTGGTGTCAATGATAAGACAAAGATACGATAAGATTGGATCGGAGTAGTATCTACAAAAAAATATGCAATCCAAAACTTTTAACCAGTAATTGGATGTTGATGCAAAACCATGTCTCCAGCAAATATTTCAAAGTTCAACATTTACTGTAGCCTTTACGATTGGTAGTTGATTTATTATAACTTAAAACAAATAGTTAAATAGTAAGACAGTGCTCTTAAACAATAGTAAAGTAGTTGACATGAATGCCCTTGTTATGGACTTTATAAGATCTTATCTAGTTTGTCTTTTGCAAAAAAAAATGGCCTTTAACATTTTTGCTGTAACTGTAAATTTAAATCTAATCCTAGTCCGGTCTCTTTTGTTCTCCCCTGTCACAAAAGGCAAAAACAAAAAAAAGGTACCAATCCCCTGAGGTAATCAATAGTGTTTGTCGTAACAATCAATTATCATGTAGTTGAATTCAAATAAAAAAAAATTTGTGGTGTTTTTTTATGTTAGTTTATTAACCTCTTTTTTTCTTTCTTTCTTTCTTCCTTTTTTTTTTCCCTTCCCGCTAGATAAACAATAAAAAATAGTTACCATGCCCTTAAAAATAACAATAAAATGGCCAATGTCAAAACAACTAGGGTATCCGGCAAAAACTCAAATACTATAGCAGAGAAGAGCTTCATAATATTATATAGTTGACTTTATTTATTCTTTATATTTTAGTATGCAAAAGCCTTACGAGTGTCTTTAAAAATATAGTTAGAATTTAAAATTAGAGCTTAAATATTATAGTATGTGAAAATTTTACATTGTAATAGAAACAAAGCCTATATTATTCATGGTTTAAACTGAACAATCTTTAAACCTCAATGAAGTTTTAAACCCATTATCAACAAAATAATGATATTTAGTCTAAAAAAATATGCTTCATGTTAAACTGGGACCTAAGTTTTATAAATAACAAATTATAACCGAGAGTTTAAAAGGGTTCGCTATTGCAAATACATACCATATGTGGAGTATTCTTTTTGGGAAAAAACTTTCCTCCCCATGGTCAAAAACACAAAACCCCCTATAAAACCCTACCATCCCCTTACTCACCTATCGACCCATACTCAAATTAAAAAAATTCCATTTCATCCAAAACACTCCCACATCTTACCCTCACTCAAAAAATCTTCGATGTCTCCTCTCTTCTTCTCCCTCTTCACCCTCCTCCTCGCTCTCTTCTCGCCGCTGCCGCACTCCGCGAATGGGCGGCGCAACCACCGCTCTCACCACCATGGCCACTCCCAAGTCCCAGTTTCCTCGGATCTCGTCCGCACGTCCTGCTTCCACGCCAGTTACCCCAGCCTCTGCCTCCGAACCCTATCCACCTACTCCGGCCCGGCACCGCGGACGCCGCGCGACCTGGCCAAGGCGGCGGTGAACGTCACCCTGACCCGGGCCAGCCGCGTGTCGGAGTACCTAGAGCGGACGGCGGGGGCGGCGTCGAAGAGGCAGAAGGCGGCGCTGATCGACTGCGTGGAGCTGATGGGGGACTCAGTGGAGGAGCTGAGGAAGACGCTGAAGGAACTGGAGCACTTGCAGGAGGAGAGATCAGGCAGCCGCCGCGGGGAGGAGTTCCGGTGGCACATGAGCAACGCCGAGACGTGGGTCAGCGCCGCCCTCACCAACGAGGACACTTGCCTCGACGGCTTCCAGGAAGCCAACGGCGGAGGCAAGATCAAGGCTGACGTCAGACGGAAGATCACCAACGTCGCTCGCGTCACCAGCAACGCCCTCTACATGATCAACCGTCTCGACCAGTCGTTTCGCCGCCGCAGCCACCGCCACGCGCCGTGAGAGAGATCCGGAATCCTTACGAAACGCCGCCGTTTCGCGTTCAAGTCTCCAAGTCCATGTAATAGTGATCAAAGTTTGTGCTTCTTTTTTTCGGCTTTTTTTTTAGTTTTTTTTTTTGGATTTTCTCAAGCTGTATGTATCTACGATATTAATACTACAGAGTTCAATTCACAAGACATCCTGGACCTTTTTTCTTTTTTAAAAATTAGTCCACACATTAAAAATTGTTTTAACTTAACCCTTTAATTTTTTTTATGCCTTAAATTTAGTCCTCAGTTACATTTTGTTAAATTTTAGACAAAAAAAGTGAATATATTGATAATTAAACTATAAACACGCGAGTAAGTACCCTTTCCAAGCCTTTCTTGCACAAAGGAACATTAAAAGTCAAATTCATTTTATAAAAAATTCACGTATCTAAATTTACCAATATTGAACAAAATTAAGTCAAGTTTTTCTCTAAAACAAAAAAACTTTAAAAATTTATCTACAATAATGTTTAGTTTCAGAACAAAACGACAAAAAACTTGTCCATAATCAGGTTTTCAAAAAAAAAAAAAAAAGCATAAAACTTCATTCAATACAAAAAGTAGATCATGTTTTCTTTATCGGCAGCTTCTTCCTAGTGGTAGAAAGGGAAAAAAACAAGTTTGCATTCCAATTCTTAAGTTGTGGATCAAGCATTAAAAAAACACTCTTAATTTGATTACATCAACAATAAACAAGTTTATATATATATATATATATATATATATAGCAACTTCTATGAATATATAGCAACTTTTATTTACGTTTAATGGAGAGAGAAATATTACCATGTCTCTAATATTTTCAGTTGAAGTCTTTAAGACTGGCATGAAATTGAGGATGATTCCTCTAAATTAGTAGACACCACGTCATTTGAAGAATTGATATCATGATGATCTTGTGCATTTCCAACTTCATAATCTGTTCCATCGGCATCTTCATGGTTGATTTTTCATTTTTTCTTTTGTAGAATTGCAAGTCCTTGCATGATGACCTTGCTACCCACACAACCTGCATTTCCTTCCAACATATATAATTCCTTTTTCAACTTAGTTCCATTCGGATTGATAGGCTCACATTTAACTTTTCTTAACTTTTTGGGTCTACCTAGCAGTCTACGATATATTGGTGGTAGCAAAGGTGCATTTTTAGAGTCTGGCCACTCAACTTCATCTCTAAATGGTACCAAAATTTGAGCATATATGCCTTCATATATGCTTCTTTTTTGTACCATGAAGAAACATAATCCTCAGGGTCCTCTCTTTGCCTGAAAATGGCAGACACAGCATGCAAACAAAGAATTCCACACAAATCCCACCACCTACAACTACATATGTGCTCTTTCAAGTTTACAGCGTGAAGTGCACCCAATGCATGTCTCACTTAGTATTGGCCATTCCCTGCATATTGTGGAATACATAGACCTGATGTAGCTTCATAGATACATAGATACATACAGCTTGAGAATGTGGAATAAATTATTAACTCTGTAGTAAAAATTTGATAATGTGAATTTTCTAATAAATTATTAACTTATTCATATTTATATTATTATTATTATTTAATATTAATACTAATATATTATATTGATACATTTAATGTTAATACTACAAATTATTTTTATCAATTATATAAGATTCTTATATACAACCAAACACAATAATATATTATTATTATGAATCCGATAGAAGATTATTATGTATAACTAAATATGATAACATTGGCTTCTTGAGAATTATATTGTTTACTATTATTTTTTCAAGAACATGATTTCTATTAATTACTACATACCAAACACCTCTTAAAGGTTAATGATATTGCGTTGCAATAGCATTAAGATGAAAATAAAATGCAAATTAAGAAATCATGATTAAAATGTAACTATTTGCAAGTTGCAAAAAAGGAAAAAAAAAATTAACTATTTGCAAGTTGCAAAAAAGGAAAAAAAAAAATTAAACGTGATGCGATCTGTCACCATTTGAGCTGCTCGTACCAATAGATGATCAAATTCAGCACCACCCAAGCCGGCTACACCACACACCCACGTCCCATGGTGGTCCTTAACACAACACCGCCTGCTTTCTTTATTTATTTATTTTTTTGGCAATGCGCGTGTCTCCAAATGAAGCTGTTATTTTACATTATTGGGGCCGTCTGGATAACTTTCGCTTTTGTTTTTAAGCAATAGGATAACAAAGCACAAATTTGGATTTTGCAGTTGGTAATTGAAAAGTGTATGAAAAAATATTTTTTAATCATTATTTGAAAAAGCTTTGATTTGGTTGGTTAAATAAATTAAAAGCTTTTGTTGGTTTAGGCCTGTTTGAGATGGCTTGGGTTTTTATTTTTAAATAGGAGAAAAAAAGAAGCAAAAGTTATTGCTTTTTAATTAGTATTTGAATAGGTGAATAAAAAAGTGCTATTGAAACAGTTTTTGAACTTGTTTGGTTAAATACGTCAAAGCCCTTATTGATATAAAAAGTCATATAATTCAAGAATATGGATGAAATTTTTTATTTGTTATTCTTAAATATAAGGTCAAAAGTGTAAATAAAAAGCTTTTTATAAGTACTTTTTTATAAGCACTCTTGCCTTGCATTTTTCAATAAGCACTTATAAAAGCCATAAGTACTTTTTTATGGGTCACTCAAACGGGTTTATAAGTAGCTTTTGATAGAATAAGTTAAAAGCAACTTAAAATAAGTCATTACAGACATGCTCAAAAAGTAGTATAATTTAAGAATATGGATAAAATTTTATTTGTTATTCTTAAATAAAAAGTAAAAAATGTAAATAAAAAAGCTTTTCATAAGCATCAATTGGTTGACTTCTTTTAAAAGTGTTTATAAAAACCAAAAATATTTTTTACAAGTCCATCAAAATATATCAAAAAGCAGCTTTTAAACTAAATAAGCAAAACACGAAAAAAAAAAAAAAAAACACTTCTTATAAGCCATTTCAAACATGCTTTTTAGTATTGAGATTAACTATTTCAAACTTTGAGCATTAGGGCCTTTGGAGACGCGGATAAAACTGCAAGCAAAAATAATTACGGCTAACACTCTATTAATGCTAAAGTCTGATCTACGATGATTTATAAAGAGAGAAACGAGGAAGGATTTTGTGACGAAAGTGGAAAATTTTTGAACGGCGGAAACCCTTGGTTGGTTTCTTTCACATTTCCCCAAATATTCGTGGGCCTTGTGGTATTAATTGACCTCATACCGAGACAATTTTTGTCTTGTCCATATCTAACATGACTTGAGACCAGTTTGGTACAACCTACGCTTATATTTTTTAGTAAGTTTGGTGAAAAATAAAAACGGTAACTTTTCACCAACTATTTAAAATCATATTTTAAAAGTGTTATAATGAGTCAAAATAATTTTAATTATTTTTAAGATTTATAAAAATGTTATATTTAAGCTAATGATGTATTACCGATATTATGATATAAGTTTCAGGTCTATTTTAGAAGTGTTTTTTTGAGAAACTATATTTTATAAATTTAACATAAAGCATTTCTAGAGAATAAAAGCTCATTTAATAGTTCATTTAAACACTTTCACAAACAGCTTTTAAACTTAAAAAACCAAAAATAACTTTTAAAAAACCCTCAGAAACAAACCTTTACGAACCAAGAAGCTTTAAAAATAATAAAATCACTGTTTAGTATTATTGCATTAGGCCCTGTTTAAGCACTAATTTACAACAAATACCTTTGACTTCAGACTAGTTGATTTTTAGGATCCGTGACAATAGAAAAGAGACGCACGGAATAAAATCTGATGTCGCTACAACATGAATGCGAAAATAAAATCCAATTAAGAACACATATCCAATCGTATCGTATCGTATCATATATTATATATTGTATTGTATTATGTAAGTTTTATTAAAACATTGAATTATATGCATAGGTTATTTCTACAATATATTGCTGTTTTTTAAAAGTTTATATTAATTATATAACTATGCTTCTTAGTTTTTATTATTTCTCAATTTATCATTTTGTTTTCAGAAACTATAAAAGTATCTGAATTTAAAAAATTTGTTTCAATTTTATCCCTTACAAATGCATTGGATAGATATATAATATTTTTTATATCTATTTAAAGGAAATATGTTGTTTTGTCTAATTTTTCTATTTATATGGATGAAATTGAAATATGTTTTTAAAAATTCAAATGATGTCTTTATATTTTAGTCAAAGCTAAAAAGCATAATAAAGTAATTAACTCTTTAAAGTTTTTAAATTTCAGTCTATCTCCACCGTTCAAATTGATCTCAACACTCATCTCCACATAGGGGCATTGATATAACATTAAGTGTCAGTTGTAAACCGATCATCTACTTGGCAGCAACATGTTGTTGTTGAGCGGTAGTAAGTAGGAACATATAAATTTTAACCAAGAAACACGTATTGAATTGCTGTTTGCTCTTTTTTTGTTTTGTTTTTTTTTTTTTAGTTTTTCCCACTCTCTTTGACCTTTATAAAAAAACAAAACAAAATATCAAAACGTTTTCATTTGAACTTCAATTGAGACAATTCTTTTTCATAAGCATTCAAAATGGAGAGTAACAAATCGTTGTTCATATAGATTCTGAAAATCTATCACTTTATTGAGGTTTTATAATATCTCGACATCACATATTCATTTGCATTTTTCCCCCTCTTTCACTTCTATAAAAACTCAAGCTTCAAAATATTATATTTTCTTTTATTTTAACTCTAATTGAAACGTTTTTTCTTCCAACATATTCAAAGCAAAGAGATGAACAACACGAATGTTAACATTTTGCAATATTTGTTGGAAAATACTAAAGTTTGTTCAATCGTCTGTTTTCAACTCTCTATTCAAATAAGGATTCAATTTTTCTTCACAATTTGAATTAAGTTTTATTTGCATACCCAAATGATGATTCGGACCACAATTCAATTCCACTTAGTTCAAATTTTTTGGTCCAAAACAAAACGCCCAAATTGCAAAAATTAACATCTACACTTGATACATAGATGGAGTATTGCACATTTTTTACACCGAACAGTATGAAATTGACCCAAAGCACAATTGTTACTTCTCAAGCTTCCTCCACTACTTGACGGGATTACACTCTCGTTCTCATTCCTAAAATTTCACAAAACGATTAAAAATAATTAAAATATAGTTAGTTTACATTTATGTCCTTCATATATAAGCAAGGTACCTCTTATATCTTGTGAATAGTTAGATTATGCCCACTATATCCTATTTTTAACAGGCTAGATCTAGCGGCGGAACTAGGAATTTTTTAGGGAATGTAAACTAAAAATATGAAAAACTCTAGAAGCCATCAATATAACAACTCTTAATACTATGAAATAGTTAGAAAGACATACATATTCAATTTTTTACTACTTAAATGCAAAATTTTCTTTAAAGTTTAGTTTTTTCTTGATTTACTATTCTCTTTTGAATTTAGTTTAGCAAAAAAAAAAAAAAAAAAAAAAGAGTAGAACACTTATGAGAAAATATTTTGATAGAGCAAAACTGATAACAAATTATTTACGGAGTCCAAAAGATATGCATGAAAAGAGGTTTAAGTACAAACACAATCAAGAAAAATATTTTAGTAAGGCAATTATGAAAGTGTATTTAGGAAGGTCATGTTTATTAAAAAATAGTAATATTTTAGAGAACTAAAAGAAAAAAAAAATACTAAAATAGAGACACAGTTGAGAAGCATTATTGAAACATGGCCAAATTGGAATCATAAAATTAATAAGATACATATAAAAAATAACTTTAATAGGAATGAGTTAGAGGAAAAATTTGTTAATGACTGGAGCATATATGAAATTTTGTAAATAAAAGGGGTATATATGAAAAGTTTTTAAAAATTGTGGACAAAAATATAAATTATAAAAAATTCAAGGGTATATGCCCCGGGCCCAAGCTCGCTCCGACGCTGTGACTGACCTTGAATCTCAAATACTGACAATGAGATTTCATTACAGCTTGTATTTTCTTCAATATTGACAAGTGTCTGAAGTTTTTATACAGCTGATATACCATAGAAATAGATAAATGTACGTTTCCTATTATAATATGCTTTTATATCTTTATATTCTATTGAGTATTGAACTTTTAAAAAGAAAAATCTTGATATGATCCTAACTCAACTCCAACCTTGATCTCCACCCAACAACGGGAGAGGGATTACTTATCATGGCGGTTTATGGTGGTTATGGACCGTTTTTACGATAGGTACCCCATTGGTAACCAATGTGGAAGACAGATTTTGATCGATATTTCTAGAAATATCAATATTGTAGTCAAACACTAGTTGATATCACGACGAATACCAACTAGTGTTTTAAGGGTATATTTGAAATTTTAAATATAACAAGATGACACGACCTTTGTGCATAAGTCAATATAGATTTTATAGCATTCTTGTCAAGAGCCCAAAACTGTAAACGGGTCTCGTAAAAGGGGCCCATCAGGGTACCCTCGGGTAAATTGGGCTTCCATGCATAGTTTGGGCTAAGTTACTTGGACGGTGTAGAAGCAGAAGCCCATTTTATGACGATCCTAAATCATCTCGTAAATTCTCCTACTCCTTCACTTCTAAAGTTCATAAACCCTAAGTGCACTAGGGTTCCTCTGCAACTCGTAAACCACTGCTCAGTCTCGCCATGGACGGCGTAGAAATGGAGGAGGGCGTCCTCACGCTCCCCGTCGACGACACCTCCGGCGACGGGGACTTCTGCACCTCTATCCTCTCCTGCCTCGGCGACTCCACGCGGGAGAACCACCAGCGCCTCTGCGCCGTCCTCGGCGCCATGTCGCAGGAGCTCAAGGACCAGAACATGTCGACCACTCCCGTCGCATACTTTGGCGCCACTTGGTCCTCCCTCGACCGCCTCCTGTCGGAGCCGGAGCCGGCGAGCCACATTGTCGAGGCTCTCGTCACGATTCTCTCCCTCCTCCTTCCCAGGATCCCCGTGGCGGTCCTCAGGAAGAAGGGCGAGTCGCTCTCCGGACTTGTGGTTCGCGTTCTCCAATCGTCGTCGTTGTCTTTGACGATCGGCGCCGCGACCTCCGGATTGAAGTGTATCTCGCAT